>JAJIBD010001891.1:0-305664 GCA_021461705.1 Cryptotis parvus
CATAGGGCCCATATGCGGACTGAACCTGATTCGGCTGCATGCAAGTCAAGTGCTGTATCTGTTGTCTTTCTTCTCTGGCTCATTAGGTTCTACTGTTAAAGAAGAGAGATTTTATGTGTGGATCACTGTTCTTCCGAACAGTTGAAATGCTAAATCCAATCATTCGTATATCTTCTCTCAATGACATTTAGCTTTGACAGCACTAGCACACATGTAACTATGCTTCAAGGTATGAACTTGAGTGATTTCTAATTGGTTTGTCCACATGCAGTTTTCATTTCCTTACTCCTTCAATGCTGAGTCCACACATCCTTTTTCATTCCTCATTTATGGGCATTGCTTCTACTGTGTTACAACATTGATGCAAAAAATCTTCCTAACTTAAAAAAATTCATATAGCAAAACATTTTAGAAACCCTCAGCCCTATTTGTCTATTTTCTCTTTAAAAAAGATATGCTCGAGCGGGCACCAGTAACATCTCCATATGTCCTGTCTCATGCTAGTAGAGCCCCCAAGGGCACCTGCTTGCTCCAGGAACATAAAGAGCTTCAAACCATTCCATCAGGTCATGGAAATGAGGTCCATAATTGTTACTGGAATTTGGCATATCAAATACGACACAGGTAGCTTGCCAGGCTCTGCCGTGTGGGTAGCATACTCTTGTAGTCATCTCTAAATCCAGCATTTATTGATGAACCGTGTGGCCGCTTGCAGCTGCGCCGGTTGTGATAGGCTGGTCTGCTGGGTGGAGTTCTGATGAGGGGGAAGTCAGATGTGGAAAATGGAGGCCCTCATGGAGTTGGGTGGTCGTCTGACTTGTTGCGAGGCTCTGCTGGGGTGGCGGTCCATGGCTAGAACCCGCCATCCCTCCCGGGCACCTCGTAAGCGGCTGGGCACAGGGAGAGCCAGTAGCACCTCTGCCCCATGTCTGTGAGTCTCTCGGGATACTTATCTCTTCTCGGCCTTTTGGCTAAGATCAAGTCGATGATGAACGAGAAGACAGTGATACAGTGAAAAGATGAGTTTTTGAGTAGCAACAGTTGCAATGTTTATACATTTGCTACAAACAGTTATTAAACCTCCACCACCTCCAAGCTCCATAGACCCTCCATATATTCCTTAGATCCCTCCTCCACCCTTTTTTGTTTGCTTGTTTGGGGGTCACACCCTGCAGTGTTCATGGCTTACTTCTGGCTCTGTACATAAGGATCACCCTGTAGTGTTCATGGCTTACTCCTGGTTCTGTACATAAGGATCACTTCTAATAGTGCTCAGTGGATCCTGTGTGGTGTGAAGGATTGAACTTGGGCTCGCCACATGCGAGGCAAGCTCCCTTCTTGCTGTACTCTGCCATTATCTCATCCTCCAACCTGTTTAAAGACTGTCTTTGATTTGCAACACTTAGATTTGCCATTTTTTTCTTTTTTTTTTTTTTTTTGGGTCATATCTGTAGATGCTCGGGAGTTATTCCTGGCTCTGAACTCAGGAATTACTCCTGGTGGTGTTCAGGGAACCATAGGTTGCTGAGGATTGAACCTGGGTCGGCCACTTGCAAGGCCTATGTCCTCTCTCTCCTATACTATCGCTCTGGCCCCAAGTTTTGTAATCTTTAGACCACCCCTCCTTCCTTGGGGTTCCTTATTAGTCTTCCTTATTAACTACTCTTTCTTTGCTCATCTTTTAAATCTTTTCTCATTCAATTTTATATCTTTCTCTTATCTCACTTTATTTGTGCACTGATTTTAAACATTATCACTATAACACATTACTCCACCTTTCTCCCTGCATTAACATACTCCTCAGAGACCTGGGCCATACAAAAGCAGGATGAGAATGCTATTAGGGTCTCCCAAAGAGGAATTGAAAGAGCTATGCTTGGAATATCATGCCTCACTCAAGTAAATAAGGAATCTGGAGCTCCAACCTCCATCGCTGTTCCAGAGTCAGGGACACTGTCTTGTTTGCCAAGGCATCGAAAATCAGATGGGCTGGACATGTAATGTGATTTGGAGATGACTGCTGGACTAGAGCCATTACCGACTGGATCCCACGGGATGTCAAAATATCACGTGGCTGCCCACCTACAAGATGGTCAGACTTCATCAAGACCCTGAAGGAACGGTTTGAGGCTCTTTGTAGTCCTGAAGCAACCAGATGCCATTGGGCTACACTGGCACATGATAGGGTCAAATGGAAATATTACTGGCGCCTTCTTGAGCAAATTGATGAATAACGGGATTCAAGTGATCAAATTATCAAGTGACTATATATCACTCAATACTAGATAGTGATAATAACACATTATCACTATAACACAGTTATAGCACATCTATAACTACCAAAACCGTACCTTGGTAGACTAGGGAGATAATAAAGGATATTAACTATTTGCATATGGCATGAGACAGGACATATTGAGATGTTACTGGTGCCACTTGAGCAAATCGATGATGAACGGGAAGACAGTGATACAGTGATGGTCATGCCAGTTTCAATCACTGAGACCACATACAGCCCTCAAGCATCACCAAGATTCACTCCTGAGAACAAACACCTAAATAGCCCCTAAACTAAGATGTGCCCTACCCCAAATTCCCAACTCATACCTTAGACTCTGACTTCTTATTTCAAAATATGTTTCTAATGGTCCACTCTGAATTCTGACAGACCTAACAATCTCCAAGCCTGCCTGCCCAGTTTCCTTCATTTTAGTAAATAATACCTGCATTGAGTTAGTTATAGAGATTAAGAACTTCATTTATTTGTTCAGTAAGTTAAGTGGCAAGTGTTTTGTGCCAGGTACTACTCTAGATATTGGGCCTTAGGCAAAAGAAAAAGAATAGTTGTTTTTCTTGTCCCCTGTATCAGTCAATCATGAGTTTCGTCCAGTCAGTGGTCAAAATGGTCTCCCCCATTTGCACTATCCCCCAGCTTTATCCAAGTCACTCTGAATACTAACTTATTTAGTATTTCCCAGAGGAAATTCTCTGGAATATAGCCATGGTCTTCAAAGTGACTTTTCTATTTCTATACTAGCCATCCTATTCACTATTGTCATTGCAATGCTCATCAGTACATTTCATTGGTTATTAGTTGCAACTTTTCTTAGTATAAAATATAACTCCTCTCAAGAGACAGAATAATTACTAAGTTTTCATATGCAAAATTCCTCTGGAAATCAAGTTCTTGCCACAAAGGAATTACTGTTTCACAACCACACCATTCACTTCTTTCATTTTTCATGAAATGCTTCAAATTTCCCATCAGTCTCATAACAACTCAAATACTCCATTTTAGGAGAAACATTATGCTTTACTTTCAGTTTGAATTATTTTCTCATTTTGACATGTATTTTTTCATGGATATGACAACAGTTCACTATTTTTTTCTATATACATTTGTTATAGAAACACCTAAACTATGAAATTATTTTTCATTTTTTGATTTTAGAGTTACATCTCCTGATGGTGCTCAGGGAATATATGTCATGTGGGGAATGAAGCCAGAGTTGGTCATATCTAAAGCCAGTGTGATGCTATCTCTCTAGCCCCTGGTTATCAAGTTCTTGTTGTTTTTGCTTATTATAAACTTAGAATTTATCAAATTTGATACATAGCTCTGTAGAATAGTGGTCATTTATTCTACATTAGTTTAAGTGACACATCAATTTAATTCACAAAAAATAACTTGTGTTTCTTCAATAATTCTATGCTTTAATTAATAATCATCAGAGACCTGGTCCCTACGAAAGCAGGATAAGAATGCTATTCTGGTCTCCCAGAGAGGAATCGAAAGAACTATGCTTGGAATATCACGCCTCACTCAAGTGAGAGAAGGAATCAGTAGTTCCGACCTCTGTCGCTATTCCAGAATCAGGGACGCTGTCTCGTTTGCCAAGGCATCGAAAATCAGATGGGCTGGACATGTAATGCGATTTGGAGACGAGCACTGGACTAGAGCCATTACTGACTGGATCCCACGGGATGTCAAAAGATCACGTGGCCGCCCACCTACAAGATGGTCAGACTTCTTCATCAAGACCCTGAAGGAGAACTTAGTTCTATACTAAGTTCCTCCCCACAAGGAGAGTACCTTTACTTTCTCTTCTACTTTCCAATAAACTTTTCTACTTTCTAAAAACAAGACCCTGAAGGAATGATTAGAGGCTCTTCCTATTCCTGAATCAATCCAGATGCCATTGGGCTACATTGGCACATGATAAGGTCCAATGGAAATGTTACTGGCACCTGCTCAAGCAAGTCTATGAATAACGGGATTCAAGAGATCAAGGAGTGATAAAGTAATTATTTTTAAGAGTGGCAATAATTGAATAAGTATTAATAGTCAGCTGACCGCGGTATGTGACTAATGGACTGACCATGGGAGATTTGTGTCTATCGTGTCCTGCATCCCCTTAAATTATGAATGGTTTTGTGCCAGTTATTTTAAGCATCTCAGTCACACTGGCAGGCTACCTCTATTTTCTCCATCCACAGAAGTTTTCATCTGATTTTCCAGAACTTTACATTCTATAAATTATATGTTCTGAAAAAAATTTGTTTTCTCCCAATTTGCATGGTTTTTCCATGACCACACTATCACTGTATCACTGTCTTCCCGTTCATCATCGATTTGCTCGAGCGGGCCCCAGTAACATCTCCTTATGTCCTGTTAAATGCAAGTAGAGACCAAGAGCATCTGCTTGCTCCAGGAACATAAAGAGCCTCAATCCATTCCGAATGAGGTCTATAATTATTACTGGTTGATTTTCTTAAATGAACTATCAGTGAGCAGCTGAATTCTGTTTCTCTTAAGATCCTGGAGCAAAATCAAACCCTTTAGGATATCCATCAAAATCTGATGCCCAGCCGCTCATGAGGGGACCCAGGAGGCATGGCGGGTTCTATCCCTGGCCCACCACCCCAACAGAGCCTCACAACAAGCCAGACGACCCCCCCACCCCTAATCCATGGGGACTGCCATTTTCCACATCCTGACTTCCCTCTCGTCACAACTCCACCCAGCAGACCAGACTATCACAGCCAGGATCATCGACAACCACCCTGCAGCAGTTTTTTTGAATGCGGCCCAGGTATGCTGAACCAGAGACTCTCAGACATGGGGCAGAGCTGCTACTTGCTCTCCCTGTGCCCAGCCTCTCACGAGGTGCCCGGAGGGATGGCGGGTTCTAGCCCTGGCCCGCCACCCCAGCAGAGCCACACAACAAGCTAGATGACCCCCACCTCCATCGGGCAGCCATTTTCCACATCCAGACTTCCCTCTCCTAGGAACTCCACCCAGCGACAGCCTATCACAGCCCATCTCAAGCGGCCACAAGCGTCTGTGAGGTTCATCTATAAATGCTATATTTAGAGGTGACTACAAGGGTTTGCCACCTGCATGGCAAGCCTGGCAAGTTGCCCTGTTTTATTTGATATGTCAAATACCAGTAAAAATTATATTAGTTCATTCCCATGACCTAATATAATGGTTTGAGGCTCTTTATGTTCCTGGAGCGAATAGATGCCCTTGGGCTCTACTAGCATGAGACAGGACATATGGAGATATTACTGGTGCCGGCTCTAGCAAATAGATGGTCAACGGGAGGATAGTGATAGTGATAGTGATCAAAATCTGGTTTTTGAGACCATTTTTTGGAATTTTTTAAAAATAAAATCTCATTTATCAAGTTTGTTATCTGGAATTTATCTAATATGTACTGGATGGTACAGTGTGAAACAAGTGATAAGGCAAAATTTCTGTTTATAACTGATGATTATCTTAGATACATATTTTTAGTTTTCAAATGGTCCATTTAAAATACATTTGCAGGGGCCGGGCGATAGCCCAGCGGTAGGGCGTTTGCCTTGCACGCGGCCGCCCATGCCGCCCAGGGTTCGATCCCGGCATCCCATATGGTCCCCGAGCACCGCCAGAAGTAATTCCTGAGTGCAGAGCCAGGAGTAGCCCCTGAGCATTGCCGGGTGTGACCCCAAAAAAAAAAAGCAAAAAAAAAAAACATTTGCATCTTATATATGTTACTTAACACACATAGTTTTCTGATGGAAGGGAAAATGACAAAGATTATAATTTTTCAATCTTTAAGGTAGTTTTTCTATTCTAAATTTTTAAAAATAAATGCAAATGGCAACAAATACATAGTCATTATCATATGCTTCTTAAAATTAGAGATTTAGCAAAACAATATGGGCCACATAAGTACAAGCTTTTCAGGAAGTTATTATAGTTTACCCTTTTACAGTCTCTGGACACAAATTCTCTCTCTGTGTCTCTCTCTATGTATCTGGCTCTGTCTATCCTCTCTGTCTTCTGCTTTCTCTCTGCCCAGGTGTCATTTTTCTTGGTGCAGGTGTGGCTGAAGTGATATCTAAACAGAACTGGATTTCATTACCACTTAACTAAATGGGCGATCTTTTCAGGTCTCTGTCTGTTGTTGGCACACTTTTCTTTCCCAGGAGGAAGTATTTGCTTGAAATGATTAACCCTGTGTTTTAAGTGGTGTTTGTCACTCTGATCTCAGTGTCATTTTAGCTTCCCAACAGCTTGTGCGTATGTCTTTTTAGATTTGACTTATACTTCCTTCTGTTTACCTGGAGTAGCTATGAAACTGTGAAATTAGATTCCATGTTTACCTTTTGTTTATTAGATTCTGCGATTTGTAAAGGCATTAGCTATATCTGTTTCATACTGGCCTTCTTATAAATGGTCAACACGGTGTATTTTATGCAGTACAATCAGAGTAACAATTATTAGAATTTTTATGTCTATACCTTGTTTCCAATTCCATGATGGAAAAGCAGTTAAATGTGTCCATTAGTCATTTCTGTAAAAGTTCCATTTACCATTGCAGAAGTTTGTTTAAAGCACAGGAGGCTTCCCTGGTGTGTGATTACTCTCTGTTAAAGTGACTGTAGGGAATATCAGTTGACCTCAAGCCTTGCTACAGAAATTTCCTTTCCTCTTTCTGTTGCTGTGGATCCTAACCCACTGCCTCTGCTTTGATTTCTTGGAAGTCTGTGCTCTGGTGTTTTCACTTTTCAGTGGCAGTCCACTTGACTGAGTATTTTACCTTCTTCTGCCAGGCTAGCTTGAACTGTCATGCCTGATCTGGAACACTCCTGTACCATTTACCATGCTTTCTCAAGTCCTCGCTTCATGTCAGGGCTTTCGGGCTGAGTGTAATATATTCTGACTCAGCCCCTGACTCATTTGTGCTGGCTGCTATGAAGTCAATCTCTTCACCTACCTCTGCTTAGTAAATAGTGTTCTCGGTACTCCAGTTTGATCTCTGTCTAAAGCCTGATGCATACTGGCTTTTTGCGATAAGAACTGGCAATCACTTATACGGCCACAGCCTAATACACCGCTATGTAGTAAAGGCTATCCATCATTAAAGAGACAAAGCATAGATGCTCTCTGTAAATGGTGTATAAAGTATTTGGAGAACGCATCTTTCAAGTCTTACCTCCAAACTCCAAATATCTTGTCATTCACCTATGCTTAAAACACCTATAAACTTATGAGAGAGTTAATTCAAAGAATCCAGGTGACTTAATGCAAAAGTCTTCTGCTCCCAAAATAATTTCCACTTATTTGCCAAATTAGGTTTATTAATACATTAAACTTTAGTTTAGTAATCTAGTAAAAGCAAGTTTCAGAGGAGTATTTGGTTTCTAAAAGGAATATTTCTGTGGCTTGATTATCTTGATTTATGTGGACATTCTTTTTGTGGACATTTTTCCACCAACTTTCATGCATCGGTTACCTTTTGTGAGTGCACTGTTTTTAAGAGATAGAATTTCTTCTGATTGGCTAGTCACAGCCTTTTGTATACATGTGTTGCAAAGTTTCAGTTGCTTTAGAGTTTCTACCCAAACTTATTTTGTGTCATTAATTAGAAGATTCTTGTTATTCATACACATGAGAGATGTTCTTCATTCCTAGGAAGATAATATCTAATTTGATTTTGACAATTCCTCAGAAGCTTTGTGTATTGATTTATTGAGAACATGCCAAATCCAATTAAGACTAATCACTCTTTGTAGAGTGAATGTTAGTTTTTTTTTTAATTTCAGAGGCCAGAGAGATAATACAAATACCAAGATGCTTGCCAGGCATGCAGCCAACCCGGGTTCAATCTTCTACTGCATAAGGTCTGCTGAGATGCCCAAGAGTGATCCCTGAGGGCAAACCAGGAGTAAGCTCTGAGCATTTCTGGCTGAGTGTGGCCCTAAAATAAAATAACAGAAAAGGAAGGAAGCAGATAAAAATTGAAACTTTTTGGATACAAATGACAACCTTTTAATGTATGTTCTGTAATCCATAGTCTGGAAGGGAAGGAAAAGAGAAAGAGAGAGAAAGGGAAAGAAATAAAGAACCTGCCATGGAGCAGGGCTGGGGAAGGGGGGAGGGAACCGGGGATGTTGGTGGTGGGAGATGGGCACTGGTGGAGGGACGGGTGCTGAAACACTGTATGACCAAAACCCAAACATGAACTTTTTAATTGTATATCTTTTTATTTGTATATCTCACGGTGGTATAATAAAATACTTAAAAAAAAATAGCATAGTACCAATATCCAAGGCCTGACAAAACATGGATAAGGAGGTTTTGTTAGTGGGTGGCATCTACTGCAAATATGTGGGAGTCAAAAGTTAGGTAAGACAGAGAAATGAACAGTGTACTAATAATTATTGGAAATGATAATATCAGCCTAGATCTGAGCATTGAATGTAAGCAAAGAGATACTCTGGTTCAGCATACCTGGGCCAGATTGAAAAAAAACTGCTGCAGTGTGGGTGTGGATGATCCGGGCTGTGATAGTATGATCTGCTGGGTGGAGTTGTGACGAGAGGGAAGTCCGATGTGGAGGATGGCAGCCCCCATGGAGTCGGGGGGGGGGTCGTCTGGCTTGTTGTGGGGCTCTGCTGGGGTGGCGGGCCGGGGCTGGAACCTGCCATGCCTCCCGGGAACCTCATGAGCGGCTTGGCAAGGGAGAGCAAGGAGCAGTTCTGCCCCATGTCTGAGAGTCTACAATATTAGTCAGAACTATAAATTTCTTTATAGAAAGACAGAATTAGACAGAATTCTTATTAAAGAATTCTCACCTAAAGGAGAAAGTATTCTCCTTTAGGTGAGATTAATTTCTACTGGAAGCTCTACTCATCAAATTTTACTCTGCTCACAGATGAAGATGAGCAGAATAAGGAAAGAGTAACTCTAGGTGTAACTCCTCAGAGACTGCCAGAGGGCCTAAATATACAAAACAGAATTAGACAGAAAAAAGACAGAATTATAGAGAGACAGACATGGGGCAGAGCTGCTACTGGCTCTCACTGTGCCCAGCCACTCATGAAGTGCCGGGAAGGGATGGCGGGTTCTAGCCTTGGCCCGCCACCCAGCGGAGCCTCACGGCAAGCCAGATGACCCCCACTCTATGAGAGCCTCCATTTTCTACATCCGGACTTCCTCCTCGTCGGATCTTCATCCAGCAGACCAGCCTATCGCAGCGCGGCCTTGCGGTTCATCAATAAATACTGGATTTTGAGATGACTACAAGAGTATGCTGCCCGCACAGCAGAGCCTGGCAAGCTACCTGTGTCGTATTTGATATGCCAAATACCAGTAACAATTATAGACCTCATTCCCATGACCTGATGGGATGGTTTGAGGCTCTTTATGTTCCTGGAGCAAGCAGGTGCCCTTGGGCTCTACTTGCATGAGACAGGTCATATGGAGATGTTACTGGTGCCCGCTCGAAAGCAAATCGAAGATGAACGGGAAGAGAGTGATATATGATAACCTCTAAGTGTTTATATTGCAAGCCACAATGTGTAAGAGAAGGAAGAGCGAGAGAGAGAGAAAGAGAGAAGAGGCAAAGTGCCTACCACCTACCATAGAGGCAGATTGGGGGAGGGAATCAGGGGACATTTGTGGTGGGAAGTGGGCACTGGTGGAGGGATGGGTGCTGGAGCACTGTATGACTGAAACCCAAATATAAACATCTTTGTAATTGCATATCTCATGGTGGTATAATAAAAAAATTTAAAAAAAAAAAAAAAAATTGAAACTTTTTTCTTTTTCTTGAGGACGGTAGTTCCTCTTTAAAATGGTTTCTCTTTCAGTGAATGGAAAACAATATTATGCAGATATAGAAAGCAATATTATGTTTTTTTAAGTATTTTAGCAATATTATGTTTAAAGAGCAATATTACATTCTTGTTATTTCTAAGATTTATATAGTAAAATATAATTTACATATATTTTTCATATGTACTAATTTAATAGGAAATTTTGGATTAAAAACCATATCTTTTATGAAAAACACAAAATGAGCTTTTATTCCATGCTCCATGAATTCTTTGCATTGTTGCTATTCACCCTAAATTTATAGTCATTTATTATTAGGATAATAATTTACTTGATAATGTAATCCCAGTTATATATTTTCCCCATTAAAATGTATGTGAATCACACTTAAAATTGCATATGATTTTAGGAGTGTTTTTGAAACTTTGAAATATACCTACAAATGATTTCTAAAGCTCTAATCTATATCCATAAAAAGAGCATAACTTCAAAGCTGACATCTTGAACCATAAAATATGATATGAATCACAATTCTTTTAATAGCATTCAGAGAGCTATGTGACTGGATCAGAAAGGGTATCAATTTGATAGCCACAAAATAGGAAAAGGAAGGAGATCTAAAAACCATTCCAGAATTGTTATTATATCCTCTATATACTCTAGAAATAATAAATAGCACAAAGGAAAATTGTTTCTAAGAAATATTTATCATGTATCTCCTAGTACATACCTGGGAGGCAGCCCTGAGCTCCACTGGCTGTAACCCATAAAACCCAACAATAAAACAATGAAGTGTTCAATGCCAATAGAATTGTCACCTTCAACTTCTGTCCAGCTTCGGTCAGTCTAGAGAATGAGGCAAAGAAATAAATGATGATAAACACACATGGACTGCCAAGCTTTAGGTTGCCTGGGCAGCCATCATTGTGCTCTCAGGCTGACCATTTATTTAATAGAATATTACTCTCCCACCCACACCAGACTGTCAAAAGTTGAATTATTGTTGATGTGAAAGCAGATATTAAGGACAATGAAAAAGTACATAGATAAAGAGCAGAGGACGAGGTACTTCACAGAGCCTTTTAGAAGTCACCTTTAAAAAAATTAAGTCAGAGCCCAGAGAGATAGTACAGTGGGTAGGGTATTTTCCATGCATATAGCCAACCCAGGTTTGATCCCAGGCATTCCTGATGGTCTCCTGAGAACAGGCAAGAGAAATACCTGTGTTCAGAGCCAGGAGCAACTCCTAAACAACTCCAGTTATGGCTAGAACATGCTACTGCTTCTTCTAAAAGACCATAAACAGTCTTAATCTATGCTTGCCTCGTGCACATATGCAGCCTGCAGATATTTATCCTCTACTCTATTATTTCCTGATATTCTATTCTTTCCTGAGTGCACAATGGAAAACCCTTTGTATTCTTAGATCTAAACAATTTAACCTAAGGGAATATCCCAGCCTTGAGATTTTGTGTTAGAAGGATATTTCCCACTGAATGATAGAAATTTTAGATCACAAGAAACACATATAAAATCTTCTGAATTGATCAAAACATTAAAAAAGAGACACAATTATCATCACAATAACAATATTTCACTTATCAATAGCTCTTTTTTGTTTATCATTTAATGTTCATTACTAATATTTTAAGGTAAATAGCACTAGTTCAGAATTTATCTAATATCATCTCCATATATTGCAATGATCACATATATCTCATTACATATCCACACTTCAGCCATTTATAAGACTAAAACAATTTTAACAGTTGCTGATTCTTGGGCTGAAGTGATAGCACAATGAGCATACTGACCAAACCAGATTCAGTCCCCTGTATCCTATATGATCCCTGGAGTAGTCCAGGAGTGATCCCTGAGTGCAGACCTAGGAGTAAGTCCTGAGCACCATTGATGTGCCCCATTAGCCCCCAAATTACTGGTAGCTTATGAAAAATCACTAGTAAGGCATAACTTCCATTCATTGTGTCTTATGTATCAACCAAGAATATGTTTTCATAGGATAGAGAAATTCTGATTTAAACTGATGTCATATTTGATTATTATTTATAAATTTAAAGTGAATTTGAAGTGTGAAAAGTTACTGAAAAATATCAAATGTTTCTGATTTTTAATCAAAGTACATGCAGTTCTTTCATATAGAAATAACATACAGGTTGTCATGACGACATGAGCAGTGTTCCATAAGAAAGGATTTGAGCTTGATCATATTTGCAGTTGTCCTGGCAACATGACAATCTTACTTCTTTAAAGAGGTGTTGCTTTGCTAGTTAAACTGGTTTTAAGATTACTGAACTTAGAAGTTAAACATCAGCTAGGGATACATATGTAGCTGGTTAATATGAAATTTAATTATATAACTTTACATATGTAGGTGAAATCAGAAACGTGATGGCTGTTTGAAAATAGACGAAATGAAATATTATTGGAGACTGAGAAAGGAGACATGATATATATCAAAGTGAGAGAAAGGATATATGATAATGAGATCAGGCATAGAAGTCAGGGAAAGAGACAGGAGGAAAAGGGAAAAAGTTCATAAAGTAAATAAGGAATTAGAAGGTGTCATCAACAAGTCAAATAATTTTACTGTAGTATTACTGAGTGGGAAGGTTGGACATAGAACAATGAAGACAATCACCATGAAAACATTAGAAAACCTTGAGTGAGAAAACAGAAGAGCCCTACTGTGCTGTACTACATTGGGGTTATTACTGATATTATCAATATTTTCAGGAAGAGTATCAATCTAGGGACACACAAAGTGCTTTTACAGGTATCTGTCAAAGGAGTTATGAAGAAGTAGCTATAAGTTTACTGAATTTTGTTCATTTGAAAATGGCTGTTTATACACTATCACATTTTTACTTGGACAACCACAGATATATCTTACATCCAGGTAGCTGTGAATTTTAAATGTCCGGTTACTCAACTGTGAATTTTAACTTAAAATGTTCAGTTACTGCCTCTCCAAACAGTTTAAATATCGAGTTTAACTATATTGAGCTAGTTCATTAAGAAGTAATTTTGTATTACTAAATAAAACAGAAAACTTTTGATAAAATAAGATCAAAGCAGGTAATATATTTCAGATTTGTAGAGCGTGAGCATATTTTTTATTTGATATCTGTGTGTAATTATGTACTCCATACCATGTTTTGTTTTTATTTTATTTTTTTGTACCGAGCTATTAAGTTAGGATTTCTTAATCTTGCTTCTAAGCAAGAGCACCTTTGGTACTTCAGTGAAATTCCTGTAATCAAAATCACATGCATGAATGTGTGATTTTTTAGGGTGAGATTTCCAAAAAAGTCAATCAAATGAATGATGACTGACTTTCAGAATTTTAAGAATTGCCCACTAAGTAAATGTGGCATTACAGTGAACCAAATGATAAAAAGTAGGAAAAAAGAAAAATGATCATTTTTACTGTGCAAAAGGAAGCCCTAAGAAAAAATTCCTGAATGTGAATAATTAATTCCAAATACTCTGAAGCTGTTGGTGATTTTGAGCCATTCTTGAAATTGTCAGAAGCAAAGTGATTAATAACAACTTAAAGGTTTTATTTAAAAACAAAAAGATCTATCAAAGTCACCAGGCTAGCTCAATTGATAGAGCATAATACTCTTTAAAAAATGGACAATCAGGGACCAGAGAGATAGTACAGGGATAGAGGTGCTTGCTTTGTGCAGGTTGGACTCTGTTCAATTTTTGGCAAGATGAATGGTTCCCTAAGCCGAGCCAGTTTTGATCTCTATGCCCAGAGTAAGTAGGAAACCCTGAGCACCACCACTGTGTCCCCTAACCCCAAGGAAAAGGCATTATGCACAGTCAAAAGGAACTCTAATGATTGCCAATAAGCAAAACAAATATTCCTCCCTTCCCACAGCTTATGTTTTAAAAAGAACAGGAAGAGAACTACAAAGCCTATAGATTAGATGCTAGATTACTCCAATAAATAAATCAATCAAAAGTAGAAAAAATGGAGGATGAAAGGGAAGAGGAGGGACCAGAGCCATAGTCCAGCAGGTAGGGCAATTGCCTTGCACACTGCTGACCTGGGTTTGATCCCGGCATCCCATATGGTTTCCTGAGCACCGGCAGGAGTAATTCCTGAGTGCAGTGCCAGGAAGAACCCCTGAGCATTGTCAGGTATGACCCAAAAAGCAAAAAAAAAAAGGAAGAAAAGGAATGGAAAGGAATGGAAGAGAAAAACGTTTTTGTTGATCAGATGTTGCTTTTATTTTTTACATTCCAACATACTCCAAAATGCTGTAATGCCATATGTGTCGCATATATTTTTATAATACAGTGCCTGTAACAATATATATTTATAAATGAAATGCTTAAATATAATTAAGAAACAAATTTTACTGTTGTCACCTACATATCTAGAGACCTATGTGTTGCAGAACTACTCTAAGAGTCTCTGCACCTGCCCTGGATTGCCTTCTGCAGGTCACTTCGTAGATAGGGGAGTAGTCTAAATGTGGCAGTTTATCTGACCATGTATTCTGTACTGGCTGGTATAAATATTCTCTCATGCTAACACAAGCATCGTGGGACTAGCTAGATCTTACCAGCATATTTGCATGGCCACGTTGGATCTCTAAGTCATTAGACCAGAGAGAAACGCTGTTTGACTACAAGCAAGTATGCATGGCTCCCTGATAACTCAAAGGCAACTAAAAATACAAAACTTCCGTGAAGTAGAGGAGACCCTTGTGAAGGCTTGGAGAAATATTTAACTGGCATTAGTATAGTCTTTGGTACAGAGACATGCGATCTCAGAAACCCACTTCTCTGCCCTATAAAGGCATTTCCAGGCAGATCTTGGCTCAAAACATTAGGTGAGGTGCTGGGAGAAATTACCTGAGAGCATTTGACCCTCCCTGCCAGGGGAAATTACATTTAGCTTATAGCTTCTCCCAGCTCTGCTAGGAGGCTTTGAATTAGCTCTGGGTCCTTGTAAACAGCCAGATGGTCTCCTGAAGTTGCTACATTTCTGTAGAGCTGTTTTCCTGTTTTCATCTCTAGATAGCCCAGCATATTTGCCAGAATGGGCCGGACTGGGAAGTTTGGGAGAATTTCTAGCTATAAAATAAGCTGCAAGAAGAAAGAAGCCCTCTTTTGCCATTTCAGCTTCCCTTGGCGTTTTTCTTCTCCGTTCTCTCCATTCTCTGTTGGGCCTCAACAAGTGGTGGCAGCCATCTTGGTCTATACGTGGCTGGGGCCTACCTGGAATCCAGAGTGTGGAGGTTTTCCTGCTCTTGGATTGTATATTGAAACCTGTGATAGTAAAGCCCTTTTAAAACTGCAATGGATTCCTGATTTTTCATCCATTCCCCGCCGGCCCGGAGATAGAAGGGAACTCGCTTTACGGAACTTTTTGGGGACCCCAGTGGCATCCCCAACACCTATGTATTTTAGTTTTAGTCACACTATAGCAAATACTTTTTCAGCAGAAAAAATGACCATGATCATTTCACAAAGTGAGAACTAAACTAAGTACATGTAGCAGAGATTATTAAAAGTAAGAGGGGCCACAGTGATAGTTAAGGGCAGGATATTTGCCTTGCACTGGGCTGACCTAGGTTCCAGTACCAACAGGAGGCATTCCTGAATGCAGAACCAGGGGGTATCTCCTGAGCATCCCTGCTCTGTTCCCGGCTCCTTCCCCCCCAAAGTAGAAGGAACACTAAAGCTTTCTATTTAATATCTTTTACTAGGACTGAAAGACCTGACATATTCTCCCTGGTTGCAGAGCTGAAGTGAGAAAGTACATATGATGTGTTTCATTTTATGTGTGCTAGTATTGCCCAATGATCACCTACAGTCCAAAAGTGTCAATTTATCACTTCAAGTAAGACCAAGTTCTCATTAGCTTGTTTTGTTCAACATTCAGTCTGCTTCAAACATTTCATTTAAACTACTATGAATTTTGATGTCTTTTGAATAATATGTGTCGAAATATATCACGTTCAAGAATCATATGAAGAGCTGAGTGAATGAGTCAGAAGAAGAGGGACAGAGAGAATAATTTCACTCATTTCTGGGGTGTAAAATCCATAATATGAAAACAGTATCCATGGAAAGTAGAAACAAAGAACAGGAGGTTTGGTCCACAGTTGGAAGCCTGTTTCAACCTCTTGAGATAAAGGTATTTGGGATAGGGAAGGGTCCAGTATGACAAAGACATTCGTGATTGACCACTCTGTAATAACTGTGTACAGAATTGGTCAAAGAACAAGCATGGTAATGTCTCAGTATCTGTATTGCAGATGGTAATACCAATGGGAGAGAGATAGGAGGAGAAAGAAGGGAAAGTGTCAGCCATAGATACAGGCTGGAATGTGGGTGATTAAGAGGGTGCAGGAGGCTGAAGGGGCACATTGGTGGTGGGAAATGTGACTGGTGGAGGGATGGGTGTTGGAGCATTGTACAGTTGAATCCGGATCATGAACAGTCTTCTAACTGTATGGCACAGTGACTCAATAAAAAGTAATCATTTGAACTTATTTTATTCACAAGCTCAGACAAAGCATAAGACATTGTTCTCACAACTTAAATTAACAGTTGTATGGTCTTAAGACAATGAATGATTTATAGGATATCCCTGAATTGTACTTGCCTCCTATAGATTCAAGGAACAATTTATTTCTTTAATGTTTTGTGAATTGTGTGAGATATGGTAATTTAAGTATAGAATACATGTTCAGTGAAATTTCTTCTTTTTGTCAAAAATCAGTTTCACAGACTTTCAAAGTACATTATGAGCAAGGAAATTGTAAAATTGTAGTTCCAAAGCAGTTTACCAAAGCCATTGAGGTTAACACTCTAGAGTACGCAGAGGGACCAGAGTGATAGTAGAGTGGATAAGGCCTTTGTCTTGTGTTTGACATCCAGGTTTGATCCGTGGTATTCCATATGTTCCCTTGAGCAGCACAAGGGCAATTCCTGAGTGTAATGCCCAGAGTAACCCATGAACATTCCAAATGTGACCAAAAAGCCAAAACAAGCAAGCAAACAAGAGTCTATGTAAAGCAACCTATAACTGCAAATCTAGACAGTATCTTCATGACAAACTCTGAAACTGCCTGAATGAACCCTCTGTTAAATGCCCAAAAGCATCACTGAAGGATAATTGCAATTTATAAATGCTCAAACATGGAAAAATATGTCAATTATCCTATTACTTTCATCTGCAATTTAATTTTAAAAACCTTGGTTAATCTGAATATAGTAAATATCAGATATAGGGACATGCAATATGTATTACATAAACTCAAAACCTCTTTATTGTTTGGGAATGTTGCATGTAGAAAATCATTAAATAATTATAGCATCTCTATGTATTTTGTAGTATAAGAATATAATGTATTCTTATATATAATATAAAACTTATGCAGTTTTTTTTAAAGCTATAGAGAACACAAAAGCTAAGAATAGAAAGTCATTCAAACAAAAGCCTGCCTAGACTAAGATTTATCTGTGTTTTGCTTTGTTAGGATACTTATAAGAACTCTGTGCTTTCATGCAGTTGTTGAGTTCATTGGTATATTTTGCTCTGAAAATCTTAACCTCACCTCATTTATACCCATCATGTCTTATCGAGAACAATGCCTAGTAGACAGAAAAATTGAAGACTGTATCTGAACTGTTGTCCATGGTAACCAGCTTTGTCTAAGGCAGAGTTCAGATTTGGTGTCATATCACCCCAGAAACACCCTGGGGAGACATTAAAATTATTCATAATTACCACAAATTGAAAGTGATGAGAAAATTGGTGCAATTTTCTTATCAATCTCTAAAAAGTATCAGTCTGCTACCTACTCAATAAAAGATTTTGAAACAATTTTCACAGTGAAAAAGTATTTCATAAGCTTCAACATGAATCTTTTGTTTTGCAACACTTCAGTATCCTACAATTATTTCAAGAATCGAAATAAGATTCTCAATTTTCCAACAATATTAAATGTTATTGAGCTTTGTTTTCACATCCCAGCACCTTACCCCACTTCATTCCCTTGTTGGTCTTCTGCTGCTACATTGTATGAGGATCACACTCTTCACTGCTTGCAAATACTTGTAATATGCTTGTGACCATCACATATGACAATGTGGAATGGTTCCAGGAGCTGAACTCTTGGTGTTCTATTTGCAAAGGGACTGATCTACCTCTGAGTCATATTTCTGTTAACTTTTCAGTTTCAAAACAAGTCAATGGAAATATAAGAGAAATGAACCTCTAGGTACCCACACTCTTACCTGGAGTCTCTCTCAGCAAACTGTGGAAGAAACATGCCATCATGATTAAAACATAATTCAAATTCAGAACTGATTGAAACAGTTGGAAAAGATAAAGAAGAGGAAAATAACACGTGAACAATATAAAACAAACTCCTCAAAATCCGATGGAAGAATATCCTCTATTTTATAAAGAACCCATGATATATCTGTATATATACATGTATGCATACATACTTATAGTGACATATATATGATGTCATATTTCTCAGCCTTTAAGAAAATATAAAATCATATAATTTGCTGCACTATGAATGGATCTGGAGAGTATCATGTGAGTGAAGTTAGTCAGTGGGAGAAAGAACAACTTAGAATGATCTATCTTATATGCAGGGTAAAACAAAACATGGACAGAGGAATAACAAATGCCCAAAGGCAATAGAAATGGAATAACATGAGAGCTCGTTTTCAGTATAAAGCCTGGGAGTCAAGGGTAAAACAGGACAGAGAAGGGAACATTACAAAGATGGTGAACTGGGAGGGGCAGGGGTGGCTAAAAGTTTATAAAGTTGTAGGCTAAAATCCTATCAGCAAAGTACTCTGCACCATAGTGCCAAATATATATTAAAAGTACCCATTATAGAGATACACTGATGGGTGGGAGAAAAATGAGACATTGGTAGAAGAAAGTGGAAACTAGTAAAGGGATTTTTGTTGGGACATTGCCTGAAATCCAATCATGAATGATTCTGCATTCCACATTGACAAAATAGATTTTTAAAAGTAAATACAAAGAAAAAAAGAAAAGATTCCCTAATTTTACTTCAGAAGAAAAATGATACCTCATTTTTCAAGTTGTAAAGAAATCAATATTTAATATAATTGATGATGATTATAACTTCATTAAGTGAGTAGTAAATAAATTTAGAGGAACTATCAGATTAATTGAAATAATCTTCAGATAGTAAGAAATGAAGTTCATTGACAATTTTTTAATATTAGCAATGTGTTTCTTTATTGCTGGCCAAATCAAGGCATCTATACTATTTGGCTACAGTATAATAGGGAAGATGTTTATGGTAGTAGAATCATTTTTAAGGTTATTGATTCAGGAAATTCTTTGTAGTATTTTTTACAACCACCCAAAGGAGTCACTTTTTATTAAGCGAAAACAAAGAGATATTTTAAGATTCCTGACTTTTAACAAATTTCAAAAAATTTCTCTTAGTAAAGATATATCTTTATTATGACTTTAATTTTCATAGGTAAAAGTAAAGATTTCTTTACAACATATGCCTCAATGGCAATAAAAATATCCTGTCTACATTATATATCTTTTTTTTTCCTTTTTTGGGTCACACCCGGCAGTGCTCAGGGGTTACTCCTAGCTCTTCGCTCAGGAATTACTCCTAGCGGTGCTTGAGGGGCCATATGGGATGCCAGGGATCGAACCGGGCCAGCACAGGCTGGCGCGCAAGGCAAACGCCCTACCAGCTGGGCTATCGCTCCGGCCCCTATATCTTTTTATTTTATATAGTGCATCAAATCACTGAGATGTTCTTGTTCATAGTCATACCAAAAGCATTGAACATGCATATAAATGTGCTAGTAAATTAGCATATATAAAGCCAATAATTCCAAAGAACCCTCAGTCATCATTATTATCACGATCACGATCATGATTTTCCCGTTGATCATCTATTTGCTAGAGCGGACACCAGTAATATCTCCATATGTCCTGTCTGATGCCAGTAGAGCCAGGGGCATTGGCCTGCTACAGGAACATAAAGAGCCTCAAACCATTATATTAGGTCATGGGAATGACCTAATATAATTGTTACTGGAATTTGGTATATCATATACAACACGAAAAGCTTGCCAGGCTTGCCAAGCGGAAGGCAAACTCTTTTAAACACCTCCAAATAAAGCATTTATTGATGAAGCGACCGCGCGAGCCAGGCTGTGATGGGCTGTGATCCGGGCTTACTCCTGCTGGTGATCCGGGCTATGATGAGCTGGTCTGCTGGGTGGAGTTCTGACGAGACGGAAGTCCAAAAGTGGAAAATGGCGGCGCCCATGGAGTGAGGAGTGGCCTGGTGGGTGAGGCTCGCGGGGGTGGGCAGGGCAAACCCCCATGCCTCCCACTGCCTCAACGGCTGGGCACGGGACGGATAGCTCTGTCCCGTGAGAGTCTCTGGACCAGCATACTGTGGATTGAGAAACCTGGGGGGTGTCGGTATCCGGGATGGGCTGGTCGTGTGGTTCTGAGGCGAGACAAAAGTGGAAAATGGCGGCGCCATGGGTGAGGAGGGGTGGCCTGGCTTGTTGTGAGGCTCTGCCGAGGTGGTGGGCCAGGGCTAGAACCCGCCATGCCTCCCGACTGCCTCATGAACGGCTGTGCACAG
Source organism: Cryptotis parvus (assembly GCA_021461705.1). Taxonomy (NCBI): domain Eukaryota; kingdom Metazoa; phylum Chordata; class Mammalia; order Eulipotyphla; family Soricidae; genus Cryptotis; species Cryptotis parvus. Next base: position 20,782 of record JAJIBD010001891.1, read on the forward strand.
GGAGAGCAAGGAACAGCTCTGCCCCATGTGTGAGAGTCTCTGGAGTCATCATTATTATACATTGAGAGTCTCTGGAGTCATCATTATTATACATTTATAAATATACTTCATTTCTGACCTAAAATAAGGGTGTGAAATCAGGAAATATCTATACCTTATTAACATGCAGATTTAATTATAATTAATGATCTGAGGTTAAGCAGTGTGTTTTTTTCTTAAACACACAAAAAGGAAATTCAACTTTGCAATAGGTATAACAGCGGGCAGCGTCCCCCTAGCCAGAGGCGCGGGGGAGTGGGCCACCGCCACCACCCCCTGACCCCACAACACCCCACCCCCGGCGCCGCTTCCACTCCCTCTCACTCCCCCAGGCCCCCACCGCCGTCATCACCCCCCAGCCCCCCCGCGCCCTACTGACTCCGCCCGCTGTCGGGATGGGCCATGGCCCACCACCCGGCGAACCTCACAAAGCCCCCCCCCACCCACTCCGGCGCCCCATAATACTTCCCCACCCACCCACCCCACCCACCGCCGCGCTTCTTAAAGGCTTTATTTGGAGGTGTTTATAAGTATGCCTCCACGGCAAGCCTGCAAGTGCGTTATGAATCAAAGCCAGTAAAATTATATTATCTTCTCATGACCTATTTAATGGTTTGAGGCTCTTTATTTCCTGTACCAGCCGGCCCTTGCTCCGCATGTGACAGACATATTGAGATAACGGGCCCGCTCTAGCAAATAGATGATTAACGGGAGACGTGACGGACGGATCGTGATATAGAATCACTTATAGAAGTCTATATTATGACATAATGTAGAATTATTTTTGCAGTTTAGGAAAATTTTATTATTCCTCAAACTCAGATCACGAATTATCTGAGTTTAGTATAGTAGCTCTGCTTAGAAATCAGTGTAAGTAGTATTTCACGAAATAGTTTGACATTTAAAAATGATTATTCCATATATACTGTGTAATCTAAAAATTGGAGTGTGTCTTATCTTATGGGATTATATTTATTTACCTGTCTTACAGTAGTATCATTTGATCATTTGACATCTGTTATTCATCTATTTGCTCAAGCAGGCGAAAGGAAAGTTTCCATTTGGCCCTATCACGTGCCAGTGTAGCTGAATGGCATCTGCTTGCTTCAGGAATGCGTAGAGCCTCAAATTGTTCAATCAGGGTTTTGACAAAGAAGTCAGACCATCTTGTAGGTGGGCAGCCACGTGATCTTTTAGACGCCCCCTGATATCCAGTCGGTAATAGCTCTATTCCAGTGGTCATCTCCAAATTGCATTACATGTCCAGCCCATCTCATTTTTGACGTCTTGGTAAATAAGAAAGCATCCCTGGCTCTGGATCATCGATGGAGGTCGGAACTCAAATTTCTTCTCTCACTTGAGTAAGGAGTGATATTCCAAGCATAGCTCTTTTTTTTTAGTGTTAAACTGTATTTATTTTAGTTCAGTTAAAACTTGTTTCATTGAACGCTTAGCACTTTGCCAACAAATCATACTGATTGTTTGAGCACCCACCCACCACCAGTGCCCATCTCCCACCACCAACGCCCCGGTTCCCTCCCCCCCCGCCCTGTTGCGGTTCTTGATTTCTTTCCATTTCTCTCTCTCTCTTCCTTCCCCCCAGACTATGACAACATAATTGTTTTTGTATCTTTTCCGAAAATCGACTAAACTTTTACATCTCACATAATACTATCGCTGTCGAAAAAAAGTTATAAAATTTGCCTACAAAAGCATAGCTCTTTCGATTCCTCTTTGGGAGACGTGAATAGCGTTTTCATCCTGCTTTCATAGGGCCCAGGTATCTGAGACGTATGTTAATGCAGAGAGAACAGTGGAGTCCAAGAGTTGTGCCCAAGCCACAGGCTCTTTGTCCTTTTACCTATTTCTTCAATGCTCTTGAAGGCGTTCCACGCTGCTCTCTTCCTCCTGCGGAGCTCAGGTTTTAGATCATTCATAATACTGAGTTCTCAACCAAGGTACACATAACTGCTCAACTCAGAGATCTTATTCCGTTGAGAGTGAATGGGGCTTCTGAAACTAGTTTGTTTTTCATGAACATTGTTTTGTTGAGATTCAGCTGTAGACCTACCTTTCCACAGTCCTGGCCGAAATCAGCCAGCATTTGTGCCACTTGACTAATATTTGGTGTTATTAGAATGATGTCATCAGCGAAGTGGAGGTGATGTAGCTGCCGACTGTCTAACTTCACTGCCCTTCCTTCCCATTCTAATTGTCACATGATGTTCTAGAGAGTGTCGCTGAAGAGTTTTAGTGAAATGGTATAACCCTGCCAAATCCCTTTTTGGGCATCAATGATCACTTCCTTGTAGAATGGTGAGATCCTGGTGGTGAATCCGTATAAAGCTCACAAAGGATCTTGATGCATTGGGTTTGAATCAATGAACGTTAGACAGAGCGGCATCTTGAACTTCCTACAAACCTCAATGGGCTTGGTTACCATGTGAATATGGTCAGTTGTGCTGAATCCTTTTTGAAAGCCAGCTTGATCACATGGTTGTCCTTCATCTAATGTTCTGCCAATCCTTTTTAGGATGGCTTGAGTGAACAGCTTGTAGATGACAGACAACAGGCAAATCAGGGGATAGTTGCCAATGTTGTGAAATATTGACAACTATCTTAATACATATTGGAAACCTTCTTAAACAGTGGAACTGTACTGCTTATTTTCTATTTTGAGGGCCCTTGCATTCAGACAGGAGCATGTGAAGAGCTGAGCCAGTGTATTGATGAGTACTGACGGTGATTCTTCAGGTGCTTGGGTCTGACTTTGTCTGGGCCAAGTGCTGTTCACTTCTTTACCAATAAAATGGCATGTTGGATTTCAGAAGGGAGAAGATTGTGAACAACATATTCATCCTGCAGAATTTGGTATGTGGGCAGGTGGACGTGGCTATCAAAGAGATCTGAATAGAAGTCATGGATAATCTTTGCCATTGCCTTTCTGGAAGATGTGATAGATCCATCAGGGCATAGGAGGGCAGTCATCTTGCTCTTATAGTTGGGGAAGGACAGGCAGGCATTGCGAATGCGTTTCCCAGCTTATGCTGCATCAGCCAGTATTTCTGCTCTTCTCTCTTTGAGGTCTTCCTTTATTGCTTCTCTGCACTGCTTTGCGAGCTTGGATGTTAGCATATGGTTACCTGAGGCTCATGCCTTGTCACATTGGCGAATGAGTTGAAGAGTTTTTGAAGACAGGCATCCTTTTTTTTCTTTTAATTTTTTATTTTTAAAATTATAAAGATATACAATTAAAAGTTCATATTTGGGTTTTGGTCAAACAGTGTGCAGCACCCATCCCGCCACCAGTGCCCATCTCCTACCACCAACGTCCCCGGTTCCCTCCCCCTCCCCCGGCCGCTCCAGGCGGTTCTTTATTTCTTTCCATTTCTCTCTCTTTCTCTTTCCTCCCCCGACCATGGATTACAGAACTACATTAAAGGGTTGCATGTGTATCTTTTTGCCTCTATTTAATGCTCAGTTCTAGGTTGGCTTAGTACCCTCAACAATTGTTAGCACACTGTTCCATTTCTGTCTTACCTAGCCTCTGAATCCCCACGTTGTGATAATTTCCACCTTGACAGGACCTCTGATATATGTTTCACTTGACCTTGGATATTGGTATCATAATATGTACCTATATATTTATGTTATGAGATAAATGCAGTCATTCGTATCAAAGACAGGCATCCTTTTTGTGTCTTTCTCTCTCTTGGCATTCTTCACACAATCATGGAGGTGCTGAACCAGTCGGTTGTATTCTTCATCAATGTCATCAATGATGGCATCTTCCAATTTTGTTCCAATGGTGCCAAAGAGTTCCCAGTTGGTGGTCATTCTGGGAGTTCTCTTCTTAAACTTTGCCGCCTTTACTCCCCATTTTGTGCAGTAGAATTTTGCCTGAAGGAGATGGTGGTCCTATCCTGCTCGAAATTTTGGGACAACAGCGACATCAGTCAGGCAAAACCGTCAATTGAATATGATGTGGTCAATTTCATTCTGGAACTGTCCACCAGGAGATTCCCAATTCCAACGTTTAGATTCAAAATTCTGGAACTCTGAGTTACCATTTATGGTCTTGGTGGACATGGTGAACTCAGATAGTCTCTTACCCTGTTCTTTCCATTTCTAGATCATGGGTCAGGATGTGGAGTTCTTCAGCCAATCGTCTTGGTCCTATCTTGGCATTAAAATCACTGACTATGATCTTGTAGATGGTGTGATCTTCTTTATAAAACTCCTCCAGTTCCATGTAGAATTTCTCAATGTCTTCTTCCTTGTATGTGGATGGTGGTGCGCAGACAACAAAGATAGAAACTGCTGGCAGTGGGCCACCTCTCTTTAAGTGTAATCGTCCTATCTGGTTTGTTAAGAACTCAAATGAATCAATAAACAGTGTATAGATGTTATAATTTAGTAGTATAATGTTACTGTATCACCCCCACCACAAAAATGCCACCAACTCTCCACCTCTGTCCATAGGTTCCTCCCTATCTACTCCTTCCCCTTGGCATCCTTAGTTCTGCTATGAGTGCAAGGTTTGGTCTTTATTTACATTGTTGCTTTCCTTGCTCTGCTTTTTCATATATAATATGAGAGTGGGATCATCTGGTATTTCTCTTTCTCATCCTGATGATTTTGAATTAACCAGAGCACCTCCGGTTCCATCTGTTTTGTTGCCAACAGAAGTATTTCAGATTTTACAACTTGAGTAGAATTTTCATATATATAATATTTTATATATATATATATATATGTATATGTATATATACACGCACAAGTTCTCTTTTTTTGCCTTCTTTTGGGTGGAGGGCCCTTACCCACTCCTGATGGTGCTTAGAGGGCCATATGCAGTGCCTGGGATGGAATTTTGTATGTAAGACAAAGGCGTAAGCTTCTGTACTGTCTCCTCAGCCCCAATAGATTTTTTTTCAATTTCTTTCATTTTTACATTTTCTTTATCCACTCTTCTGTCATTGAACAGGAGTTGTTTCCAGACCTTGCCTATTATAAATATCATTAACATTTCATTTTAAAATAGAGTTGGGAATCATATATAACTTGTGAAAAGATAAAGTATCCTTACAGATTTCTAGTGGGCCTTTACCTTTAGATCCTATAATTATATAAAGGAACTCTGAGTACCAACTGGGATTCCTCCTATCCAAAGAATCACCTATAGACTTTACTAGAACAATATCTTCTTCACTTCCCATAGTTTTTGACTGGGTACATCTGTGGAAGTTCTCAGTGGTTTCATTTCTGTCAAGTTTTTGGATGATATAGCTATTGCTTGTAAAGAGTCCACACTTTGAGACTCATTGCTGTAAGTGAATCTTTTCTGAGAATGTTCATTTTAAAGTTGCAATAATTGTGAGAAGTTATAATTATAAATGGGTATTCCATGGGAATGACATAAAGTAAGAACTGTCATTAATTTTAATTTTAAAACTCCTAAGTCACTTCATTTCCTTGACTTCTAGGACTTTCATTTCTCATCATGTACAGTATTTCTTCTCAGACATCTCAAATATCCTCCATCTCCTCAACTCCTAACTGAAAACAATGCTTTAGACTGACTGACTAAATGCTTGACTAAATGCCTGACTCTGGTTAGGGAGATAGTACAGTTACCGAGGAGCTTGCTTAGCACGTAGCTGATCCCAGTTTAAGCTGTGGCACCATATATTGTTCCCCAAGCTGGTCTGAGTGAGTACAGTGGTAGGAATAGCCCCTGAGCACCACAGGTGTGGTCATAAATCTCTCAAAATAACAAATACATTCACTTGTCACTTGTCACTTGTTTTTCTGTTGTTCATCAGTTTGCTCAAGTGGGCACCACTAACGCCTCCGTTCAGGAGAATGGGGTTCATTATTGTTACTGATTTTGGCATATCGAGTACACCATGGGTAGCTTGTCAGGTTCTGCCTTGGGTCTGGGTTAAGCCCAGAGGGCCCAGTCTTTATCTATGTCAGACCATCAATCATCCAGGGCCCACAGGGCAAAGCCCTGGGGGTTTAGACAAGCCTGTCTCCTGTCTGCCACCTGCTGACACAGCCTGGCACCACAGCCACAATTGCAACACCTCAAAGGGCAGGAAATACATTCACCTAAATTAATTAGTACAGTCAAATAATTTTATTTTCCTACTACCTATTGGGCAGCTTCCTTACCTTTTACTCATATATTTATACTTTTTCATACAGCAGATACACTCTCACTGTTCCGTTCACAGAATCCACTTCAGTTAAGCAGTGCGCCTAACTTTCTCTGCATCGAGAACTTTGTTTCATAATTATTCCTATCCTTTTTCTGGTTTTCTTCTGATCTCACTTGTACATCCTGCAGAGTCCACTTTTGTAGCATCTCTTAATAACCTTAAAGATTAGACTGACTCCTTCCTAGATCTTTATAATAAAGTAGGTATCAGACCTTTCAGTCTTGTCATCAGATATGCAGCTTGGGGGCAAGTGTACCACTTAGGTATGATGCTACAACATGCCTCTTGTTTACAGTTATTTTAGCCTCCAAAGCACAAAGAGAGAACTAGACATTTTCACTAGAATTACATAATGCTCTTTAATAAAAGATAAACAACTTTGATTCAAATACCTAGAACTGTCTCATTTTTATCTGCTATTTTTGGAAAGGATATGAAGAATTGCCTCACTACCATTCTAATATACTTAATATATTTGTCACCCAACTACAGAATATGTGTATAGATTTTCATATTTGTAGTCCTATAAGTAGATTAATCAAATGTTATATATTTCAGTAGCTTGTTCCTTAGTCCATAGTGCTATCAAAAACAATGAGTTGAACTAGAAATCGAAGCTACTGATTAACATATACAAGCAGAAAACTAGAAGAAAGAAACTGCTACTGCCATGGTGATATAATCACAGAAAAATATTATTTTGTTAGGTAATATAAAATAAATGATCATCATTTAGTCTAGCAGAAAGGTTTCAATCACCAATGTTAAAGGGGTGCAAGTAATCTTAGAACAATTATTTATGTCAAAAATGCAGTTAGAGATTATTTTACAGTTTAGTTCAGTGTTGAAAGGAATTACCACAGGAAATGAATCAAAGTATAAAACTTTCATTTCCATCTCTAACAGTATGAGTCAGTTACATAAATTGTTTAACTATATCTGGAGGACAACAAGCAGTGATCTGTATTTCTCTGAAGAAAGTCTTTATTTATCTTCTTTTTCATGAACAACTGATTTATTTTACTTTTTTTTCTTTATTTTGGAGTCCATACCTAGTACCGGAAAGTCTTTTTTTTTTCAATTTTTCTCCTTTCTTTGAACACTGTTATATACAAAATACAAAGTTTTTCACAGTATAGTTGTTACAAGCATGCATCATTCAACACCAGTCCCATCACCAGTGTGTTCCCCCCAAAGATCTTCCTTTTCTACCCTCCTCTGATCCCCAAAAGCATTTATTTTTCTGGCTTCATTTTCTTTATTGGCTTGTTTCTTTAAGTCTTTAATCTGGAACTTGGGTAAAAGATTTTCTTGCCATGTTTACTCAGCCATTTAGCTAGAGATTCCAGCCTGGTCTTAATTTCTGGCTCGAAAAGCAAATTATCTTTCAACTCAGGAGACATTGATCTAAGTTCCTCCATCTACTCCAGGGTTTCTAATCCATTGACCAATCAGCTTTACCCATGCAGCCAACGATCTAAGACACATTTCTTTGTCTCTCATTGTCAGTCATCAAAATCTCCCTCAGCGTCCTTGCTTTTCTCTTCTAATTTCTCTTTTTTTTTCTTTTTTGAGTCACACCATCAATGCTCAGGGGTTACTCCTGGCTCTTTGCTCAGGAATTACTCCTGGGGGTGCTTGGGGGACCATGTGAGATGCCGAGGACCGAATCCCAGTCGGTCACATGCAAGACAAACACCTACCTGCTGTGCTATTGCTCTGGTCCCCTAATTTAGTCTCATAAAACATATTTAAATTCATCTTTTAATCTATTATGAATCTGCACCTGAAAAGTTCAATGTAGCTCTAAGATTCTTTCCTGGTTACAGTTTCAAAGGATCAAGGATGGCCTGAGGAGCAGTCTCAGTAGTCAAGGACGCTTGGCTTGTGTTGCAGGACCTGAGTTTGATGTCCTGAAGCCACAGGGGTCCTCCCTTTCCTGGGCGTTAACCACCTGCATGGTCCTTAGTGCTCTCTGGCAGCATTGCATTGTAAGAATCCCGCTTCCCAAAGAAGATTTTTTGTTGTTTTTAGGCCATATCCAGAAGTTCTCAGGGCTTGCTACTAGCTCTGAGTTTGGGAATCACTCTTAATGATTCTTAAGAACCATGTGTTGGTTCAAACTGGAGTCAGTATATGCAGGACGAGCACCTTGCCCCTAGACTGTCCATCCAGCCCCATAAAAAATTAAGAGTAAAATAAAACACAACTGGGTTTTTATTATTGTCTGACAACCATCCTGTCACCCAAGTCAGTTCAACAGGCAAGACAGAAACTTGAATGAATTTCCTTAGTCCTTAAACTTTCACCAGTCTCTGGACTCACTCTTAACTCACTATGGTGCTTTTCCTTTGTGAGATACTGTATCAATGAAAAATAAATTCCTGATTTTTCCACTTACACCTGCAACTATACCCTCCTTTATCCTTATATCAGTTTCCCTTACTCTTTATAATCTCCTTGTAAAGAGAGCTTGATTGCTAATCCTCTTAAAATATATTTTACCTCTTCCTTATAACCACTTAATTTATGTTTCTCTGTAGTATTTATCATAGATATTTTATATTTAGGATAGCAACTCTGTGAACACATAAATTTTGTATGTTTTCTTTAATAAAATGACTAGTAGCTGTCCAATAATATCTAATAAAGAAATTGTATCCTCTATTAACTTCGTTGGATATCTTCTTTGATATCCTAAGAAGTTAGGATAGAAGTTCTTTGTTTCAAACTGATCTAGGGAGAAGGGTGTGGTGTGAGAATAGGAAGTTCTTTCTTGCAACATGAGTCAGAGCTTTGTTGATCCAAGATGTTCCAGTGGTTACGTCTTAGTGCATTTATTTTCCCTTCAAAGGCGAGTTCGTAGTCACTTCATTCCCACCCTTGCCACAATATTCTGATGTTACAATTGATAGATTAACACCTGTTATGTAAGTGCTCCACTCATATATACATGCATAATTTCACAACTGCTGAGCAAGCTTGACTGCATGGTTAGTGTTGATTGTGACTTTGATGATTATATGAAGGGAAGCACATTATTTAAATGTTAACATAATAAAGGAAACACCCTGAATTATAGTTGCTTCAGGAAAAGTGTGATGTCTCCCTTGTTCATCAATGAAATTAGAAGAATATTAATCATAAAGATCACATGCATTTTGCTGATAATGTTATGTATTTGATAAGTATTATGTTAACAACAATATTACAAGGGAATGTGACATATTTCAGCCAACAATTATCTTCTGATATTTATATTTGATACTTAATGAAACAGAGATAAAAGGTAAAATACATTCTTCTACACTGAATTCCTAATGAATTATTTTTAATCAATGCCATACAGCCCTGAATGTGCCCGATCCATCAGAAACATTCCTTTTCAGCCATTTATTATCCTTATTCCTATGCATATCAACTGATGATCCAGAATTTAGTATCAGAAAATTTTATGTTACACAACATGTTACTAAGTTTGATTAAGTATACTTAAGGTCTTGAAAATGATTCCAGAATATAGAAGTAAAATCTCATCAGTCATTCAGGAGAGTGTATCTGAGATTCAAAATTCAAATGGTCCCTTAATATATATGCTACTGAGCATTCAACACAAATAGGCCTCTGCAAGCAGAGGCCAGAGATGTCAATGATTTCACAATATTTGGAGGTAAACAAGACTTACTTTTTCTTGAAAAGAGAACGACTCCATAACTACAGATATATTAATTTGGGCCGAAGATATAGTACAAGGATTAAAGCCCATGCCATTCACACAGCTGACAGGTCCTAAGTCCACATCACCGCCAAGCATTATAAGGTCTTCATGCTGGCTTCCAATCCATCCTCTGGATCTGAACATTTTACTGCTGGCCTTGCAGTTGCCAGGAGAAACTCTGGCCTTTGTTGATCATTGCTACACGGACTTCCAAACCAAATTTTAGTTGATTTTGCAAAATGCAACATATTCAATTGTTTTTGGTTAAGTTTTCAGCAGAAAAATTAAAACCTAGGCTTGGCATCTTTCAGTACTTTTGAAGGTAGTATGATTTTTTTTCTTTTTCAGAATAGCTGGCATTGACATTTCTCATTGAATTTGAGAAGCTGCAGCTCAGTAGATTTCATTTCCTAATCTTCTTCTGCACTAGATAGCTGGAGGAGGATGTATTATACAACCAATTTCTATTTCCTGACATGTCTTCCCATAAGGTATAGGAGAAACACTAGTGCACTTGATAATGTTGTTTTTATTCAGGCTATCAATGGTTCCTAAAATTTGGTAGGTTGAAGATTATTGAAAAAACTGATCATAAGTCCTTCTTGGAGGTCTACTGACTTGAGTACCGAGCATCATCTTAGGGGTTTATTGGGATGAGTGAACTGCTTGGGAGAAAAGAAATGTGGAATTCTGGATATTATGGAAATCGCAATGTCCATGTCTGGACATGTAATGTGATTTGGAGACAACTGCTGGACCAGAGCCATTACCGACTGGATCCCACAGGACGTCAAAAGATCATGTGGCCGCCCACTACCAGATAGTCAGACTTCTTCTTCAAGACCATGAATGAATGGTTTGAGGCTCTTCATATTCCTGAAGCAACCAGATACCATTGGGCTATACTGGCACATGATAGGGTCAAATGGAAATGTTACTGGGACCCACTCAAGCAAATCGATAAATAACAGGATATCAAGTGATCACATGATCAAGTGATCAAGTGATTATAGAAATGATCCACTCTTCATTTCAACATGAATCAAGTTGAACCTTGACATTGTTGAAGCAGATTAGTCTTTGAACATGGAATCATTAACCATGAATCTGTTTCATGTGTTCTATGATGTGAAAAATAGTGGAGTCACTTGATTAGATAATATATTACTCGAAACATATTTTGAATATCTACAGTGGGAATCTGGAAAAATTATATGGGGACTACAAAGATAAATATAAATCATACCTCAGCAAATTTATAATTATGTCATTTCTAAAATTCTATCATGCATTTCCACAATATAGACTTCAGGCTTAAAAAGGTTAAAAGGGACAATGAAGGCCATATCTTAATAATTAAGGGTTATGTATACAAGGAAGAAATCACACTACTAAACATATATGCACCAAATAAGAAACCAGCAAAATACTTAAAATGACTATTAATAGACCTCAAAGAAGACATTAATAGTAGCACAATAATAGTCGGAGACTTCAACAATGTCTTATCGACTATGGATAGATCGATGAGACTGAAACTCACCAGGGAAATACTGGACCTGAAGAAGAAATGTAAGAAAGAGAGCTGGTTGATATATACAGGGCTTTTCATCCCAAAAAAGCTGAATACACATTTTTTCCAGTGCACATAGAATATTCTCCAAGATATACCATAGAGAGCTACAAAGCATACCTCAACAAAATAAAAAAGATAGAAATTGTGTCAACTATCTTTTCAAATCATGATGCACTGAAAATATTAGTTAACTGTTGCAGGACACCTAAAAGCCTAGGCCTCTGCATCTGCCCTGGATTGCCTCCTGCAGGTCACTTCATAGATAGGAGGGTAGTCTGAATGTGGCAGTCTTATCTGACCATGTATTCTGTACTGGCTGGTATAAATATTCTTTCATACTACCACAATCATCGTGGGACTAGCTAAATCTTACCAGCATATTTGCCTGGCCACGTTGGATCTCTAAGAAATTAGACCAGAGAGAAATGCTGTTTGCCTCCAAGCAAGCAAGCATGGCTCCCTGATAACTCAAGGGCAACTGAAATACAAAACTACTGTGAAGTAGACGAGACTCTTGTGAAGGCTTGGAGAAATATTTAACTGGCATTAGTATTAGTCTTTGGTACAGAGACATGCCATCTCAGAAACCCCCTTCCCTACCCTATAAAGGCAATTCCAGGCAGATCTTGACTCAAGACATTAGGTGAGATGCTGGGAGAAATTACCTGAGGGCATTTGATCCTTCCTGCCAGGGGAAGTTACATTTAGCTTATAGCTTCTCCCAGCTCTGCTAGGAGGCTTTGAATGAGCTCTGGGTCCTTGTAAACAGCCAGATGGTCTGAAGTTGCTACATTTCTATAAAGCTGTTTTCCTGTTTTCATCTCCAGATAACCCAGCCCAGAGAGGGCTGGGCTGGGGAGTTTGGGTGGATTTCTAGCTATAAAATAAGCTCTAAGAAGAAAGAAGCCTCTCTCTTTTTCCCCTTTGCCATTTCGGCTTTCCTTGGTGTTTTGCTTCTCCATCCTCTCCATTGTCTGTTGGGCCTCAACACGTGATGGCAGCCATCTTGGCCTATACCTGGCTGGGGCCTAGCTGGGAACGCAGAGTCCGGAGGTTTTCCCTGCTCTTGGATTGTATATTGGATCCTGTGATAGTAAAGCCCTTTTAAAACTGCATCGGATTCCTGAGTCTTCATCCATTCCCCGCCTGCTTTGGAGGTATAAGGAAACTCGCTTCCCGACACTGTCGGGGACCCCAGCGGTGCTCCCCGACATCTGGGCATCCCCTGGGTGGGCACCCCTGCATCTGGAGGTCCCACCGACATGTTGACAAACTTTTCCTGAAGCCTTTTCCTGAAGCTGAGAGCAGCATCTAAACCGTGGAGTTAAAATGGGTTACTTCCCAGAGGTTTTTTCTTTGTTCTGGATTCACCTGTTTATTCAGATGCTAGTAGCAGTGGTAACTTTTGTAACTCCTGCTTTTCTTTCAGAAAGTCATGAAATTAAATCTAGCAAACAGATTTTAAAGCTTGATGTTAACCTAGAGGAAGAAAAGAAACCTCCAGAGGAGGCTGACTTTCAAACTGAAAATCTGCCCGGAGTTAATACCTCTGAAGGCGGGTATGCCTATTAGGGTTAGGGTCAGCTCTGCTGACCTAATAGACTCATCAATTTTGATTTCATCAATTCTCATACTTCCCTGCTCCACCTGTTTTAGAGCTTCTTTATGTTCTTCTCTCCATCCCAGACTTGAATTCCTGCCAAATCCTTAAAATCTCAATTCTTAATTAATCTCGAAAAGTGTATTTGTCTAGCCTAAAATTAAGCTACAGGTACAGTTACCGGTGCCAGTGTTCCCTTGCTGAAGAAGCCTTGCAGGATGCCTGTACCACTGATCCAGATACCTGTTCCAGTGCTCGAGACTCTTGTTCCAGTGTTCCTGAGACCCTATCCAGTGATCCTGACAATTCAACGAGTTCCTGATCGCTGCTCTCCAGAGACTCATACTCATATGATTAGCGCTATTGCTGTTCCAGAAGTAGCCCCACAGACTTTGTTCCAGACATCTGACTTTACATAAAATATGGCAAATTGACTACAAATTATGGACAGTGCAAACTATAGTCCGTTATAATCAGACAGCTAGAAAGACTTTGTCATGAACTTTGTTTTGGGTCCAAACACAAGTTAGGATCCTAAAGTAACATGTATTATCATTTTGTAATTGGAATTGTTTTTTCTTATCTTAATTTTCTATATGTTACTAAATATTTTGTACTTTTTCAATTTTTATAGTAAAGTAATCAGGGGGAGTTGTTGCAGGACACCTAAAATCATAGGCCGCGCTCCATCTGCCCTGGTTTGCCTCCTGCAGGTCACTTCATAGATAAGGGGTAGTCTGAATGTGGCAGTCTTATCTGACCATGTATTCTGTACTTGCTGGTATAAATATTCTCTCATGCTACCACAATCATCGTGGGACTAGCTAGATCTTACCAGCATATTTTGCTGGCCACGTTGGATCTCTAAGTAAATAGACCAGAGAGAAATGCTGTTTGCCTCCAAGCAAGTATGCATGACTCCCTGATAACTCAAAGACAACTAAAATATAAAACTTTCGTGAAGTAGAGAAACCCTTGTGAAGGCTTGGAGAAATATTTAACTGGCATTAGTATTAGCCTTTGGTACAGAGACATGCCATCTCAGAAACCCCCTTCTCTACCCTATAAAGGCAATTCCAGGCAGATCTTGGCTCAAGACATTAGGTGAGGTGCTGGGAGAAATTACCTGAGGGCATTTGATCCTTCCTGTCAGGGGAAGTTACATTTAGCTTATAGCTCCTCCCAGCTCTGCTAGAAGGCTTTTAACTAGCTCTGGGTCCTTGTAAACAGCCAGATGGCCTCTGAAGTTGCTACATTTCTATAGAGCTATTTTCCTGTTTTCATCTCTAGATAGCCCAGCCCAGAATGGGCTGGGCTGGGGAGTTGGGGCGGATTTCTAGCTATAAAATAAGCTGCAAGAAGGAAAGAAGCTCTGTCTTTCCCCCTTTTGCCATTTTCAGCTTCCCTTGGTGTTTTGCTTTTCTGTCCTCTCCATTCTCTGTTGGGCCTCAACACGTGGTGGCAGCCATCTTGGCCTACACCTGGCTTGGGCCTAGCTGGGAACACAGAGTCCGGAGGTTTTCCCTGCTCTTGGATTGTATACTGGATCCTGTGATAGTAAAGCCCTTTTTAAAACGGCATTGGATTCCTGAGTCTTCATCCATTCCCGCCGGCTTTGGAGGTATAAGGGAACTTGCATCCCGACACTGTTGGGGGCCCTGTCGTTACTCCCTGACAGCCCTCTGTCACCTCTTTTATTCAATATAGTACTGGAAGTACTCGCCATAGCAATCAGACAAGAAAAGGACATTAAGGGCATCCAGATAGGCAAGGAAGAAATCAAGCGATCATTATTTGCAGATGAATGATATTATACTTAGAGAACTCTAAACTCTCGACCCAAAAACTCTTAGAAACAATAGATATGGATAGTAGAGTGGCAGGGTACAAAATCAATACCCAAAAGTCAGTGGCTTTCCTATACACAAATAATGAAAGAGAAGAAAGGGATATTAAGAAATCGATTCCATTCACAATTGTACCACAGAAAATCAAATACCTAGGAATCAGCTTAACCAAGTGTGTAAAGGACCTATACAAAGAGAACTACAAGACACTGTTTCAAGAAATAAAAGAGGAAACGAGGAAATGGAAAAACATTCCCTGCTCATGGATGGGGAGAATTAACATTGTCAAGATGGTAATACTCCCTAAGTTTTGTACAGATTCAATGTGGTTCCTATAAGGATACCCATGACATTCCTTAAAGAAATTTACCAAACATCCCTGAAATTCGTATGGAATGATAAACCCCCACGGATAGCTAAAGCAGTCCTTGGGAAAAAGAAGATGGGAGGCATCACCTTTCCCAACCTCAAACTGTACTACAAAGCAGCAGTAATTCAAACAGCATGGTACTGGAATAAAAACAGACCTGTGGATCTATGGAATAGAGTTGAGTATCCTGACACCCACCCTCAAAGACATGATCAGTTAATCTTTGATAAAGGTGCAAAGAGTCCAAACTGGAGTAAGGAAAGCCTCTTCAACAAGTGGTGCTGGGGAAAACTGGACAGCTACATGTAAAAGAATGAATTTGGACCTGTGTCTAACACCTTGCACAAAAATCAGATCAAAATGGATTAAAGATCTCAATATCAGACCTGAATCCATAAAGTACATTAAAGAAATATAGGAAAAACCCTCCACAACATTGAAGCTAAAGTCATCTTCAAAGGTGAAATACCATTAACAAAGCAACTAGAAGAAAAGATAAATAAATGGGACTACATGAAACTAAAGAGCTTCTGCACCTCGAAAGAAACAGTGACCAAGATAGAAAGACAGTCCACAGAATGGGAAAGAATATTCACCCAATACCCATCTGATAAGGGGTTAATATCCAGGATATATCAGGCACTGGTACAGCTATATAAGAAGAAAACAGCCAACCCCATAAAAAATGGGGAGAAGAGATGAACAGAAACTTTGACAAGGAAGAAATTCGAATGGCCAAAAGGCATATAAAAAATGCTCATTATCACTAATCATCAGGGAGATGCAAATAAAAACAACAATGAGATATCACCTCACACCACAGAGACTGGCCCATATCCAAAAGGGTAAACAACAACAAGTGCTGGTGTGGATGCGGGAAAAGGGACTCTCATCCATTGATGATGGGAATGTCGACTGCTACAACCTTTCTGGAAAACAATATGGACATTCCTCCAAAGACTAGAAATTGAGCTCCCTTTTGACCCAGCCATACCACTCCTGGGAATATACCCTGGGAAGCCAAAAACACACAGCGGAAACACAATCCGCACTTTTATTTTCATAGCAGCACTATTCACAATAGGCAGAACTGGAAACACCAGTATGCCCGAGAACTGATGACTGGATAAAGAAACTGTAGTACATCTACACAATGGAACACTATGCAGCTGTTAGGAAAAATGAAGTTATAAAATTTGCCTATAAATGAATGGACATGGAAAGGATCATGGTGAGTGAAATTAGTCAGAAGGAAAGAGAGAGACATAGAATGACTGCATTTATTTGCATGACATAAATATATCAGGTGGTCTTACCAAAAGTGGAAATTACCGCAAACGTGAGGGAGTCAGAGGTTAGGTAAGACTAGAAAAGGGAACATGTGTGAATAAATGTAGAAAGGGCTGATACCAACATAGAACTGAGCATTAAATACAGGCAAAAAAAATGCACATGATGGCTTCCAAGTGTATGTAGTGCAACCCACAATGTGTTCTAGGAGAAGGAAAGGGGGAGAGAGGAGAGAGAAAAGAAATAAAGAACCTGCATTTAGGCAGGCTATGGGAGGGGGGCAGGAATTGGGGACATTGGTGGTGGGAAATGGGCACTGGTGGAGGGCAGGTGCTGGAACACTATATGACCGAAACCTCCAAACATGAACAATGTTGTAATTGTATATCTCACGGTGGTATAATAAAATGATTAATTAAAAAATATAAAAAATAAAGAGCCAGGCACCTCTGTTGAGGCAGCCTGGGGGTGGGTGGGAGGGGGTGGGGTACAATGGTGGTGGAAATGGGGCATTGGTGGAGGGATGGGTGCTGGAATACTGTATTACCAAGAACCAATTATGAATACCTTTGTAATTGTATGTCTCACATGGTATAATAAAATTTTTTTTAAAAAAAAATGATTTGCAGCTGTTAGGAAAAATGAAGTTATAAAATTTACCTATAAATGGATGGACATGGAGAAGATTATGTTGAGTGAAATTATCCAGAAGGAAAGAGACAGATACAGCATGACCACATTTATTTGCATGACAATATATATATATATATATATATATATATATATATGCACATATTATGATACCAATTTCCAAGGTCAAGTGAAACATGTGTCAGCAGGTCTTTTCAAAGGTGAAAATTATCACAAACGTGTGGGAGTCAGAGGCTAGGTAAGACAGAAAATGGAACAGTGTGCTAACAATTGTCGAAAGTACTAATACGAACCTAGAACTGAGCATTAAATACAGGCAAAAAGATACACATGACAACCCTTTAATGTATGTTTCTGTAATCTGCAATCTGGAAGGGAAAGAAAAGAGAAAGAGATAGAGAGAAAGGGAAAGAAAGAAAGAAACCTGCCATTGAGGTGGGCTGGGAGAGGGGGAGGGAACCGGGGACAATGGTGGTGGGAGATGGGCACTGGTAGAGGGATGGGTGCTGGAACACTGTATGACCAAGACCCAAATATGAACATCTTTGTAATTTTATATTTCACGGTGGTATAATAAAATGCTTATAAAAAAGAAAATGAAGTAAAATTAATTTGTGGCAAAACCTATTATTTTAAAGGATAAAATGTAGGTTATTGAGTGTTTGTGAACATGGTGGAATTTATGAATAGGTCTTCTAGGACAAATCAAAGGAAATATTGGGATTTTACTATAATTTTCATGTATACTAATCTCAAGGTACATTTTTTTTTTTTTTCCTTCATTGGCTATACAGATTTCTTTACATTGTTTTTATAGGAATTTTAAGTAAAACAAAATTTTTACAGAATATAAAATAAAAATCATTTTCAAAATATCATATAGTATTTCATACATAGGATGCCTTGAAATTAACCTGTTTCATAATGATTATATTAAAATTATACTTTATTATGCTTAAATACCAAAATATTTATTTTAAATAAATCATAAAGGAGTGAATGAGGTTGAAACTTGTATAATAACATGAATTAATTCTTCACAAATATAGTAAACCACTGACATTCAGTTGAATTCTGAGAGACTTTAGTTTATTTCTCTATTCTTAGTAGTTAACAATTCTTTTTTGAGAGAGGTTTATTGATATGTTTCTTGGAAATCACAACATATACATAATAATAAAATTTGACAATGAATGACAACACTTTAAGTGAAAATATCAGAGTCTACAAGTACCGAACTATTTCCAGTTAATTAGAAGAGCACACATTTAAATTTTATACATATCCATAAAAATATTGACATATTAGTTTATTATTTTATTGACAATATAACAGCTTTGATGACCAAAAATAGACTTGGAATATGTGTATTTTATTTTAAAATCTTGGTTTAATTCTGAGCATGAAGTTTTTAATGACAGTTCAGGATATTAACCTATTATACATGGGTTTCACCCCCCCCCACCACCCCAGCGCCCGCACAGACACGACGCCCCCCCCCTGTTTTCCCCCCACCACCCCGCCCAGCCCCCCCCCACCCCCCCCCCCACCCACCCCTCCACCTCCACCCAAACCAGCCTATAGCGCCCGCAACCCCCCTGCCCACCACCCCACCACGGCCCCCCCCCATGAGCCTCCATTTCCCCCATCCGCCCTCCCCACCACCCCCCCCCCACACCCGCCCACCAATTGATTATGTTCTGAGTAAGAGATGCCATTGGGCTCTACTGGCACGAGATAGGGTCCAATGGAGATGTTACGGGGCCCGCTTGAGCAAATCGATGAAAAACGGTATTCAATAGTGATATACTATGTTAGTAAATATATTCTCAAAAATAGTGTTCAGACTCTATTTTCTCTGTTCTATATTCTGGTTTGCTCTGAAACATCACTTTTCTATAACCTCATCCAACATGGCTGTTGTAGTTATCTAGGCATTAACTGCTTGATATTATTATTGCTCTGTGCAGTAATTCTAAATTGAAAATAGCTTTACTCTATTCATGTGAAATATTTTCATGTATTTCTATTATAGCAAAGTGCCTTTATGTGATGCACATAAGTCAATAAATAAATTATGTCATCAATTATTTACCTTAAATCATTGTATATGGAGCTCACATCACTATGTGTGTTGTTTCTGTGTGTGGAAATACTTTGTGTATTAACTTTGTTGATAGTTATTTTTCAATATGTCCACATTTGCATCTGATGGGCAAGTAATTGTACTTAAATGTATTTCAAGATTTTCACCCTCAGGCCACCTGCCCCCAAGGTATTGCAGCTGTGAAGCAGTGCCCAGCTGCGATGGCAGGTGGCAGACAGGAGAATAGCTTGTTTCCACCCCCAGGGCTCTTCCCTGTGGTTCCTATATGGTGAATGGTCTGACATAGGATAGGACTGAGGCCCCTGGGATGAACCCAGAGCCATGGTGAGCCTGGCAAGCTACCAGTGGTGTATTCAATATACCAAAAACAGTAACAATAGACATTAACTGGACAAGGGACAGACCAGACTCACAGCTGCACTGCCCAGTCCACATGGAGCAGCCCATGGAGTCTCTGAAGAATCAGCTAGTCTCCGGCAGAGACCAATGTAGTTCCTAGGGTAAAAGCAGTATGTGGGGGAGAAGCCACATTGGCCAGAATTGGAGCAGGGATTTGGGCTCCTCCCTCTCCATGCCTGTGTGTGTGGCTACGGCTCACAGCCTCCACACCCAGAAGAACTGAACAAGGGGCAGACCATACACAGAGCTGCAACAGTGTGCAGCCACGCAAGAGGCTTAGATAACAAAGTAGGCTAGGACCAGGTCCTTCCCAGGCTCTTTCACATCTGTACACCATAAATGATCATTGTAATTGTAACAAACTGGGCAGGTTGATGGGGAATGAGGAACTGTAATGTCACACTAGAACTCACTACTGAATATACACATAGATAATTGCATCATAAACAACCGTAAGGCAAGTCACAAGGTGTAGGAGAAGATAAATACAGAGACAGAAATAGAGATAGTAAGATGAGCAACTCAGACGCATGGGAGAGAGCTGCCATCCAGCTCTCCCTAGCTCAGCTGACTATGAGGCTCCCAGGAGGCAAGATGGGTTTTGGGAGTGAGCCCATCACTTCTGTAGGGCTTCTGAAGCAGTCAGATGAGACTTGCTCACCATAATAGCCACCATTATCGCAGTCCGACCCCACAGTTCATGAGAACCCACGCAAGAGAGACACTGATCTCAAGACCAGCCTCAGAGCAGCCGAGTTTGAACCCAGGTAGGCGGCTCTCGGAGGCGAAGTCACCGGACGTTCCTGGAGATTAAGCTGGGGTACCCATGCCCCTGTCTGACCCATCCCAGAGTACTGGTGGCCCCACCCACAAACTGCCTCAGGGCTCTCAGCCATGATGCAGAGACTCAGATGTATGGGGGGGACAGCTGCCATCCGGCTCTCCCTAGCTCAGCTAACCATGAGGCTCCCAGGAGGCTAGATGGGTTTTGGAGTGTTGGCCCATCACCCTCTGTAGGGCCTCAGAAGCAGCCGGATGAGACTTGTTCACCATAATAGCCTCCATTTTCACGGTCCGAACCCCACAGCTCATAGAATCCATGCAAAAAGAGATGCTTATCTCAAGACCAGCTCAGAGCAGCCTAGTTTGAGTCCAGGTAGGTGGCTCTCAGAGGCGGAAATCACCGGGTGTTCCTGGAGATGGAGCTGGGGTCCCCATTCCTTCTCTGTTCCGTCCTAGAGGCCTGGTGGCTCCGCCCACGAACTGTCTCAGGGGTTCTTGGCTATGATGCAGAGACTCAGATGCACAGGGGAGAGCTGCCATCAGGCTCTCCCCTAGCTCAGCTGACCATGAGGCTCCCAGGAGGCAAGATGGGTTTTGGGAGTGGCCCATCACCCTCTCTAGTTCCTCAGAAGCAGCCACATGAGACTGGCTCACTATAATGGCTGCCATTTTCGTGGTCTGGACCCAGTACATCAAACTAGTGGAACCAATCATGTTCTAGAATATATTACAATCTACAATGTGTAAGAAAGGGAGAGAGAGAGAGAGAGAGAGAGAGAGAGAGAGAGAGAGAGAGAGAGAGAGAGAGAGAGAGAGAGAAAGAAAGAAAAAGGAGCTAAAGAACCATGGAGTCAGGCTCGGGGAAGGGGAGGAAGGTGGGGACATTGGTGATGAGAGATGGGCAGGGGTGGAGGGATGGGTGTTGGAACACTGTAGAACCAAAATTCAACATGAACATCTTGTAATTGTATATCTAACAGTGGTATAATAAAATATTTAAAAAATATTTTCACCCTTATTGTTTTATTTAGAAGGCACTTCATTTGGTTAATATAAATTTTTCCTTATAAAATTAAGCAAAATATAAGTGTGAGAATACATTCATTCTAAGACTTATGAATGCTGTTTGCCAAAATTATTTCATTAGAGAAACTCTAAATGGATAATATTCAGGAAAATATGCTTCTATTTTCTTCTGAACTTTTCACATATTCAATTAACTAGCACCTACTTCAGAAAAAGAAAAATTAAAATTCAGAGAGCTTTAGTGAGTGACAAAATGTCTCAGATGCTAACAATGCCAGAAATATTTGTATCTTAAATTTTATTAAAATTCACTATTTAGTGTGTATTTATTTTTTATGAAATTAGAATTGGCTGTGTTGCTTCCCTTTATAAAAATCTTCTTCAAAATATCTCCTAAAATTTTATTTCTTGTAAACAATGAACAACTATTTGTTGATTACTATGTGTTGAACCACTCTTAACCTTTTCACTTTAAAAGGTGAAGATGTGGTAACTCTGGTTTGTTCAGATATAGAGAAAGAATTGAAATTATTCCAGAATCAGTATATCTTCCCTGTATCTAAAGTATATCAACTGAATGTAAAAGTCAAGAGATATATTTACACTGGAGAGAAACAAACCATCTAGTACATTAAATCCACATACTATCCATGTCTTAGAATATCCATGATAATATTTTATATTCCTAGCACTTTTCTATCATTTTATTATATCCATCTCTTATTTGTATACTTTTATCACAAATTGTATTACCTTATACAATGGCAAATAAAATTTTCAATGACAACTTGGACGCAACTCAATAACTTGTTATCTAAATGGCTGCTTTGGGAAGCCATTCCAGACACTATTATCCTAGGAACTGAGGACATAATTCTGTTTTTACTCTAGTTTCAGAAATTGTTTCCTAGATTTGTGTTGAAAATCATGATTACATAGTGGAAGGTCAATATGAACCCGCTAATTAATACTGCTTTTACCAGAAAATGGGGGATATTATGTTAAAATTAGCAATTTTGTGACAGTTTTCACCACGCCCTCTCTTCAGGTACCTAGGATATTTCAAAACAAATAACTGATTTACAGTAGCTAGCTAATGTGTTAATTCTGCAATTTTTTAGGAGTTCTAGAATTTCAGTTGGCTTTTTTTTAACTTTACTTCTAATAGTGTATAAGTCTAGGGATTTCATGAAAATGTTAATAATATACTAGATTATGAAGATATGTGGGGTTTCCCTATTGGTTAAAATACCTAAATTGGGGCTGGAGCAATAGCCCAAAGGTAGGGTGTTTGCCTTGCACGCGGCCGACCTGTGCTGGCCTGGGTTCGATCCCCGGCATCCCATATGGTCCCCAAGCACCGCCAGGAGTAATTCCTGAGTGCAGAGCCAGGAGTAGCCCCTGAGCATTGCAGAGCGTGACCCAAAAAAAAAAAAAAAAGAAACCTGAATTGTTTTACTTTATCAGATGTTCTGACATTTTAGTCTTTGAAATTATTTTTCCCAGTGAAGAGTGATGCATAGAGTACTTTAGTTAAATTTTCAAGACTTTCTGCATTCCCCCCCCCCTCCCACCCTCCAAATAAAACTTATAAGAATATGCTTATGTTAAGAACAATGAATAACTTGAGTTTGAAGTTTAGAGAATATTAGCCTCTCTGGGGAAAGCTGCCTTGTTAAGTTTTTTAACTTTGATGGAACCAAGACAAAACCTTTTAGAAAGGCACCTTTGTGTTTATAAGTACAAATAGCTCTGATAATGTTTCTTCAATATTTTGGGTCATGTAGTCTTATATCCTTTGTATGTACCTCAACAGCACATGCCTACTTTCCCCTAAAAATATACTACATATGTGTAGGCTTTTAGTGCCCCAACCCTGCCATTCATTAAACCAGATCCTTACTTCATCTCTTTGAAGCTTGCCTACCAGCTTCCTGTTAGATCAGTCTCTGAATTTAAGTGTTCTTGCTGTTCAACCCCTTCAGTTTTCTTTTCAGCTTTTACTTGGTTTTTAGAACCAAAAAGACTCTGCTCTAGAAATTCAGAAACAAGTTGAGTTCATATAATATATTTGCCTTTAGGAAAATTCACTAATTCTTTCTTACAAATTTTCATTACTACTCCTTTTTAGTTATTTAAACTTTTTAAGAAATCTATTCTTTGTTTTTCCAGCTTGTATTCTTTGGCTTTTGGTTCTGTATATGTATCTGACTTCTTCCTTTTAAGTTTGAGTATTGGCAGTTATATATCATCTCTGTGATCTCATGATTAGATGAATATTTTAGAGTCATTTCCGTTGGCTTTCTGTACAAAATCATCCCTATTTTAAAAAGATCTTTTCATTAGAATTGGTATGTTTTATTTAAAGAAAAACAATTAAGAAATTTGATGGCCACAGTGAATCAATGCAAGAAGACTCTATATAAATTTTCATTTGTTTTATTTTACTTTATTCACTTGAACAAATGTTTTTGAGGTCTGATACTGTACTAGACAGTATAGACTGTAAAATAAGACAATATTCTACCTTCTTTCGTTAGAGGGGGTTAGATGTATATAAATATAAAGTAATAAAGTTTTTGCATACAAAGATAAAATCTATGTAGTGGAGAAATCATATTTGTAAGTTTATGATGTCTACTTGCGACTTAATACTTGTGTTACTTAAGGTAATGCTAGTTGATGAAAAAAGACACATGCAGAAATTTCAAGGTCTCAAGAAGCTTCATATTTTACTCACAAAGAGAACAGCCATTATAAGTCTGAGGCAGTATTTGGGATTCTTTTCCAAACATTCTCCAGGCTTCCAAAAATCTTCAAAATGCAGATGGCAAGATTCTTAGGTAATAATTTCTAAAAGGAAGATATGATGGATAGAAAATAAGTTTATATGTTTGTTTTTATGGTCAGGCATCTCAGTGGCATAGGAAAGATAATCCAATATTATGTTAGAGATATTATGGACAATTATATCCCCACCCCCAAATAATTTGATGTCTTATCCCCTAGCTCTCAGAATGTCATTCTTACCCTTCTTGAAAACTGAATCATTATAAATATAATTATTTAAAATTATTGAAGTGAAATTGAGTCCAGCTTGTAATAAAGTGAACCTACATTCAATATCATGATATCCTTATAAAAAGGTAGTTTTAGAGTCAGAACATACAGAGGAAGAATTCCATGTCAAGTGGAAATCAAAAGTAAAGTTTTGGGGTGGGCAAAAATGCCTCTGAAAGCAGGGAATGCCAAAAATTATGCTACGAGCAGAACTAGAGCACAAAGGTCAAGGGACGTATTCTCGCAGTTACCACGAGAAGGAAGCTACACTGCCAACATCTTGACTCCAAACTTAAAGTGCCAAGAATGCTGAGGCACATGTGCATGGCGCAGTCAAGTGCTGTGTGGTACTTTGTTTCACAGTTTCAGAAAACTTGTGGAGCCCAGGCCATTGTGTGACATATAAGATACATTTGAAATAAGAGATCTATGTACCCTAGAGGAAACAATTTTGGTGAGCAGCCACTTGGTCTCTGCTTTCCTCTTCCCTTACAGTCACCTAACACCTAGATGCCTTTCTTCCCACCTGTGAAACACACTCTTCTCATCTCCAAAGCAAAGTAACGAAATGTCCTTTGCAATCACTGCAGTCTCTGGATTAAAGTTCAATATTAAAGTTTAATATTTATCACGGTAAAACCATTTGGATTGGTACCTTCAACCTCCATCCAGTGGAGGGCTCTTTTTTATAGAAAGCGACAAACACACAAGACTGTATGAGATTAGGGTGACAGGACATCCCTAAGTGAACTTCTGGGTGCCCAAAAATCCAGTACGATCTCACTCTCCCACCGTGGTTCCCATCACGTTGAGTTATTAGGCAGACAGAAACATTAAGGACAGTTAGTAAGCACATCAAAACCCAGTGGATACATGAAGATCAGGGACTCAAATATTTCACATAGCCAATCAGCAGGAACCCCTAAAGAATAATGCCGGCTGGTACAGCCTTTCTGGAAAACAATATGGACTTTCCTCCAAAGACTAGAAATTGAACTCCCATTTGACCCAGCCATACCACTCCTGGGAATCTACTCTGGGAAACCAAAAATACACAGCGGAAACACCATCCCTACTTTTATGTTCATAGCAGCATTATTCACAATAGCCAGAATCTGGAAGCAACCAGAGTGCCCAAAAATCGATGACTGGATAAAAAAGCTTTGGTACATCTACACAATGGAATACTATGCAGCTGTTAGGAAAAAATGAATTTATAAAATTTGCCTATAAATGGATGGACATGGAGAAGATTATGTTGAGCGAAATTAGCCAGAAGGAGAGAGACAGATACAGAATGACTGCATTTATTTGCATGGCATAAATATATATGTGCATATTATGATACCAATATCCAAGGTCAAGTGAAACATATATCAGGAGGTCTTTTCAAAGGTGGAAATTATCACAAACATGTGGGAGTCAGAGTTTAGGTAAGACAGAAAATGGAACAGGGTGCTAATAATAGTCGAGGGTACTAATGCCAACCTAGAACTGAGCATTAAATAGAGGCAAAAGGATACACATGACAACCTTTTAATGTATGTTCTGTAATCCATAGTCTGGAAGGGAAGGAAAAGAGAAAGAGAGAGAAAGGGAAAGAAATACAGAACCTGCCATGGAGCAGGGCTGGGGAAGGGGGAGGGAACCGGGGGATGTTGGTGGTGGGAGATGGGCACTGGTGGAGGGACGGGTGCTGAAACACTGTATGACCAAAACCCAAACATGACCTTTTAATTGTATATCTTTTTTATTTGTATATCTCACGGTGGTATAATAAAAATACTTAAAAAAAATAAAAAAATAAAAAAATAAAAAACTCTAAAAAAAAATAAATAAAGTAATTTCTTCTTAGAATATCTTTTGCAATATAATAATGAGAAATTAGGCTACTTAAAGTTTAGTTTAATGAAGTGTAAAGGATATGAAATAGAATATTAATAAAATGAAATGGAATATTTGTGTAAATGAAAAAAAAAGAATAAGGCATGACAATTCCCCATTCTTTTTATTTTTAATTTATATTATAATATAATATTAACATAATTTAATTGATTTAAATTAAAATTAATTTAAATTATTGTATTTAAATAAAATTAAATTTAAATTCAATTAATTTAATTTAAATTTAAGGGCTCATCCAGCACCTGGTTGTGTCCTACATAGCTCCTAGGGCCTGATCGCCATGCAGGCGGCTGTGCCTGCTGGACTCGGAGCAAGGATTGGGGCCTCCACCCAGTCCCCAGCCTCCAGTCTCAGTGGGTGTGAGCCTGAGCGTCAGCCACCACAGCCACCTGCCGCAAGACAGAGACTCTGGATCAGCAGTTGTGCAGGAGCACAGCGGCTCTGCCACCACGGTTTAATCTTAGACTCAATGTATTTTAGCACCAGGTCCTTTCAGGATCTTTCTCATTCATACACTTCAACGATCATTCTATTTGTATCAAACTGGAGAGTTTATGGGGAATGAGGAATTAAGAGAGACTCAGGACACACAGGGCAGAGCTCTACTTGCTCTCCTGTGCCCAGCTAATGCTCAAGTCTTGAGGTGACTAGAAGATTATCCCACCAACACGGCAATAGCCTAGCAAGCTACCTGTGTCGTATATGACATGCCAAATACCAGTAACAATTATAGACTTCATTCCCATGACTTGATGGAATGGTTTGAGGCTCTTTATGTTCCTGGAGCAAGCAGATGCTCTTGGGCTATCTGCATGTGACAGGACACATTGAGATGTTACTGGTGCCCTCTTTGAGTAATTGATGATCTACGGGAAGTCAAGTGATCAAGCGATCAATATTATTTATATTTTAATAATATTAATATTATTTTATTATTCTATTTTGACTTATGTTGCCCTCTACATCTAAAAAATACTCAATTTTTACTCTATCCTTTCTTGGCACACATTTCTGCTAGTCATCTGTTATATTCTTTCCTGGGTGCACTTTTGCTGGCTAATTATATTCTAAGACAAAACTATTTTTCCCAGGAAGCTATCTTAACCTTGGGGACTTATGCTAGGGGGAGATGATTTCTCACAGTCCAGGGACTCTAGACAATGTGATATAATATTCTTTATTCAGTCTGGATGAGACTTTTTATGGTCTGCTTTTTCATGACTTTTGATGACTTTTTGAACTATAAGACAAATTGTACCCAATAATAGCCCCCCAATCTGCTCCTCCTCACCCACAAATAATCAAGAGCCAACATCACACCAGATATTATAAAGAGAAAATTTAATATGGAGCATTGGTAACCAGACTTTGAAAAAATTAAAGATTCAAAAATAAGAACTCGAGGGGTCACAGAAGTAGCTCCTGCAAGAAACACAAGCGTCACTAGGGCAGGATGAGCAAAGGGAAGGTGCTTAAATTATTAATATTTAGAGCTTCAGGGTGAGATTCTGTGGAGCTAAGATGCAGTATTCAAAAATATACGTGCCAGTCAGTGGCTGCCAATCTCCCTGAGCCTGCAGGAAAGAGCCCTGCAGGGATGGGACTCCAACCTCTGAGGAAGGGGCACGGCTCATCTGCTGTAGCTGCTGCTAAGGAGCTACAAAGGAATGGACGCAGTGGCGTCAGAAAAACTGCAAACTGGATTCAACTGCTGGAATGAACTGCCACTGAGAGTGTGAAAGAGACTGATGTGGCACAGACAGGAAAAAGAAGCAAACAAGCAGAGGGTTGCTCTTTTGCCTCTTGTACTTTCTCTATTTTTTGGAGTGCCTTCCTTTATCATGGCTTAATAACTTACCAGCTGTCAAAAACTGAACTGTAGTTTCTTGAGTCTCGGGGAAAACTCAAAGCAGAATGTGCACTTGAAGCTGATAGGGAAGAAAGCATCACCAAGGTTTCAGTGATAACTTATGCATCACAATCGCCAAAAAAACCTTCATTCGATGAACCTGTACCCACTGGACTGGATATGTAAGGTCTCTCCACCTTAGAAATAGGGGCAGTTTTGATTGATTTTAGAAACTGAATTAGATCTCCCTTCTACCTACTTCTATCAAGACAGTCCCAAATAAGATGATTTAGTAGAAGAACTAATGGACTCAGGAGATAGTCATCCTTGTGTCTGTGATTTATCATGCTTAATAGACTATGCAGAAAAATTATCACAGAAAAAAAGGCAGATGTCACAAAGTCTGGAGAAACAAGATACCACTTTGAAGAGCACTTTTCCAGTGGGTTCACACAGGATGCGTCTGATTCCCCAAAAGTTGTGCTAACCCATGTGAAACCCTTATCTAGCATAGAAATTCATTAAAGTGCCTAGAATTTAACTGGGGACTGGCCCGTAAAGTGCCATCTGCCTTTTATGTAATGTAAGTTCATTCTTTCAGAAGAAAATGAGCTATTTGTCAAAAAAATATTTTTGTTTCTCATAAATATTGCTTATAAATTGTTCTAATTAGGGGTGTGCTGGGAATATCTGTCATCTAAATTTTGAGAACTCATCAAGGCTAGCCTGTCAAGATCTTTCTAAGGTAACAGCCTTGTACAGCTATATGAAATACATGCCGTACAGCACTGTTTACAAGACTTGGGTTCTTTGGGGGCCGGAGCGATAGTCCAGCTGCTAGGGCATTTGCCTTGCATGCGGCCGGCCCATGCGGGCCTGAGTTCAATCCCTGGCATGCCATATGGTCCCCAGCACCGCCAGGAGTAATTCCTGAGCAAAGAGCCAGGAGTAACCACTGAGCATCACTGGGTGTGACCAAAAAGCAAAAAAAAAAAAAAAACAAGACTTGTGTTCTTTGATTTAGAGAGTACTCGGTAGATAAATTGTATGTTTTCCAGTTTTTACTTGTATGTTTATATGTTTTCCAGTTTTTACTTGTATGATTATATTTCCAACCTTTCTGATAAACTTTTATAGCCATCTTCTAGTCATTAAGCAGTAACTCATTTTAAGTTTATGTTTGGAATTCTCTTTATATTTTAATTTATTATTATTATTATTATTATTATTATTATTATTATTATTATTATTATCACTGCCCCTCGAGGTGTTGCAGGTGTGACTGCAGTGCCTGGCTGTGTCGGCAGGTGGAAGACAGAGACAGGCGTGTGTACACCCAGGGCTCTGCCCGTGTGCCCTGGATTGTTGATGGTCTGACATAGCAAAAGACTGGGCCCTCTGGGATTAACCCAGAGCCACAGCAGAGCCTGGCATGCTACCCGTGGTGTATTCAATATGCCAGAAACAGTAACAATAATGGACCTCATTCCCGATGAATGGAGATGTTACTGGCGCCCTACGGGCAAATCGATGAACAACAGGAAGTTATTATTATTATTATTATTGTTGTTGTTGTTGTTGTTGTTGTTGTTGTTGCTTTGCAGCCATATCCAGAGGTGCTCAGTGGTGCATCTAGACTCTGCACCCAAGAATTACTTCTGGCTGTGCTTCAGGGACCATATAAGATGCTGGGTATTAAACCCTCGTCAGCTGAATGCATGGCAAGCATCCTACATAGCTCCAACCCCAAGAAAGACCTTTTATTAATTGAATCCAATTTTTTAAAACTAGTTCAAATCTGGTTTGGAATATTTGAAAAGTTTTAAGTTTTTTAAGGAGAAATATTTATTTGTAAAATTATATGTAATATGGTATTTCAGATGTTAATAATGATCTAGGAAGAGTAGAAAGATTTAAAGTCACAAAGACTTTATTTAAATCTTGGGAACATGTATAATTTTCAAACATAGAGATTGCAGTATTCATGGAAAACACCAGTAATGATCACAGATTCTTCCTGCATCCAGGTGTATAATTGCCTGGAGAATATTCAGAGGCTTCTGTGAAATCTGCTATCTGACAAAATACCCAGCTCATTCCTTTATACTGCAGCTACAGTAATTTGACTTTTCCTCATTTAACTTTAAACTCTTATGTAGGAGACTCTCTGATGAAATCTCATAGCATGGATTCTTGGAAATTTTATTCCAATCTTTGGCTGCCTGCATTATTGACCACAGAAAGGGGAAAGTGAAGAAGTTTCAATGATTATTGATTGTAAATAGTCTTCATTTTTAAGTCAGCATTCTTTTATAAAATGAGATTTCTGCAGTGAGAAAATTGGTGGAGTGTTTTAAAAACTAGTTAAACCAACCAGTGTATTAAATAATACTTAGCAGTTTGACAAATAAAACAGCATTTGCATTATTAAAAGATTAGAATGTTGTATGTCATAAAATCTAAATTTAGAACAATGTAGTTCTAAATATATTCTGCCAGCTGGAGTCTTCTGAAGCAACACTAGAGATATAAAAATTATGAAATTATTGACCAAATATTCACAGAATATTAATCGGAAATTGAATTTTATAGACATGCAAAGTGATAAGCAATTCACAGAAAAAGTTTTTGTAATCTGTTTCAAATATAAAATATATTACATATTCATTGATTTAGCTTCTAATTGAATAATAATTTTTAATTATTTCTGTAATCTTTTATCATTATAAAGTTATGCACATTTTATATTTATTACTTTCTTAGAAATTCTTTAATAAAATTCCCATTAAAGTCAAGAGTACAGTTCATAATAGTCTATCTGACAAAAACACCTAGCTCATGTGGTTATTTGCATATGTCAAATAAACATTATTTAATATTGTGTTTGTTCTGATATAATTTTACAGTAATTTTGGAATCATTTCTGCCTATTCTCCAAATGCCTATTCAGTTTCTGTTCTACCCTCTCCTCCACAGTGGGGTTTTTTCTTCCTTGACAAATAATAAAACATGCACATAACTTATATCCTGAGATATTCACCACTGTCATTATTTAATTCATTATTCTATATTATAAAAAATTAGAGAAAGCCTAAAAAACCTTACTAAGGCCAATGTGTAAGTATGTCCAGATACAGCTATTTGATAGGATACTTTTTTGTCATGTAAAGATGTTTTAAGTATCATAAGTAGAAACTTTGTGGGGATGGGGACTCCTGCTAGTACTCAAGGGCTGTGTGGTGCCAGGGATCAAACTAAGAATCAGACTTGTGAAAAAATATAACTTAAACCACTGCATTGTCTCTAACCCATCATAAATATCACGTATCACTTGTCATTCTGTTGTTCATCGATTTGCTCGAGCAGGCACCAGTAACATCTCCATACATCCTGTTACAAGCAAGTGTAGCCCAAGGGCATCTGCTTGCTTCAGGAACAGGAAGGACTTCAAACCAATCCTTCAGGTCTTGGATAGAGGTCCATACTTGTTACTGGTTTGGGCATATAAAATAAAACATGGGTAGCTTGCCAGGCTCGGCCACGTAGGTGATAGACTCTCAGTAGAAGGCTCTCATCTTGAGCATTTACTGATGAAACTCACAGGAAAGATCAGGTTTTCTCTTGCGTGGAGCTCTGAGGAGCTGTGGGGTCTGGATGTTGAAAATGATTGACCTCATAGTGTGGGGGTCCTTGGCTTCTTGCTAAGCATGCTGGGATGATGGGCCAGGGCTAGAACCTGCCTAGTACTGTATACAGTTTATAAATGTAAAAGGTCCTGGGAAAAATCTGATCCTAACATCCAGTAGTATCTAAGATTGTCGACCAGCCACAGAGCAGCCACGCTCTCTTCCAGGGTTGTTGGCATGTAGGTGGAGGAATGAAGAAGAGAAGCCCAAATCCCTGCTCCAAATCCGGCCTCCAAGCAACCCTTGGAGCTATGTTGGACTTGGCCAGTGACTGGCCAAGCCCTTTTTCGTCATCCAGAGCTCCATGGACATGAATATATTTTTTATTAATTTCTCTGCTCTAATATTCTCATTCACAACCAAATAACAAATACTTCTACAAAAGGCTGTGAATTAGTTATAAGAGTTCCTGAGTAACACCCCTTCATTTGACCCCCATAGTATTTCTAGTGGTATGAAAGAGATAGTATTTTAAATGTTAGAAAACAATATGGCATAAAGCTGGTTTCAAATGAATGGTATATTACAATCCTCATTACAATTCAAATAGTTTGCCTTAATATGAAGTAGTTAGACTACTTATAGTTTTTTCATTAGCTGTAGAAAGAGAGTGAGGCTTTATTGACACTGGTGGTGGTGAAGTAATATTCTAAGTATAAAAGAGTAATACTAAAACTATCATAATCCCTATAGATTCCACTCCTTATGTGTGTTTAGATATCTCTCTCCATATGTATTTATCTGTGTTTTTATGTGTGTACATATACACACATATAGAGAGAGTGTGTGTGTGTATACACACACAATTAGAGAGATATATGTGTGTGTTTGTATACACACAGAGTGTTACATTAGAACAAATCCAAAGCAATTCACTATCATATATACCATAAAGGCAAATTAGTTGGGATGAAATTAAAAGTGAGTTAAGTTATAGATTCCACATGTATGGAGAATGACTTCATAGGCATCACCAGGATCTGGGTAATAACAGGCTGGAGATTGGTGGGATAGCGTGGTTGTAAAGGGGCACAATAAGGAAGTTCATAGATGTGGACCTAATCCCAGCTCAGTGCTTAATGTTTATGTTACTGTGGTCAATCATTTCCATTCTATATACTTCAGTTTCTTTATTTATAAAATAAAGATACTCAAATTTTGTTGATAGATAGTACAGTTGGTAAAAGCACTTCATTTTCATGCTCCCAATATAGGCTCAATACCCAACATTACATATGGTACCAGGAGTAATATTAGGAAGGATCTCTGGATACAGAGCCTGGAGAAAGTCCTGAGTAATCTGAGTGTCTCACTTACTTGTCTCCTTGTCTTCCTATTGTTCATTGATTTGCTCAAGTGTGCACCAGTAACGTCTCCATTTGTTGGGAATTAGGTTCACTATTGTTACTGTTTGGGGCATAATGAATACACCACAGGTAGCTTGTCAAGCTCTGCCGTGGCTCTGGTTTCATCCCAGGGGGCCCAGACTTTTTCTATGTCAGACCATTAACCATCCAGGTCCCACATATATTGTATGTCTATATACTATATATACATATGTGCATATGTATTTATGTCTCTCTCTATATATATATGAAGAAATAAGAGCCCTTATCAGATAGTTCATGCTAAATTAAGTTATACCATACAAATTTATGCCTGAAGCATTTTAAAGCTTTGAGTTTAATGGATTAGATATTATTTTTTAATATTTTATTATGCTACCGTGAGATATACAATTGCAAAGACGTTCATGTCTGGGTTTTGGTCATACATTGTTTCAGTACCAGTCCCCCACCAGTGCCCATTTTCCACCACCAATGTTCCCAATTCCCTCCCCTGATCCCTAGTATACCTCTAAGGAGAGTTCTTTATCTATTTTCTCTTTCTTTTTTCTCTCGTTCCCTCTTCCTTCTCTTACACACTGTGGATTGCAATACATACATTTAGAGGTTTTCATGTATATCTTTTTGCCTGTATTCAATACTCAGTTCTAGGCTGGTATTATCACTTACAACAATTGTTAGCACACTGTTCCCTTCTCTGTCCCCCCACCTCCAACCGCAGACACTTGTGGTAGACTCCACTTTTGAAAAGACCTCCTGCTCCTTGTTTTGTCAACCTTGAATATTGGTATCATAATATGTATGTATAGATACATATCACTTTACTTTTCTTCCTGTTGTTCATTGATCTGTTGAGCGGGCACCAGTAACATCTCCATATGTCCTATCTCAAGCAATGTGCCCAAGGGCATCTGCTTGCTCCAGGGACAGGAAGAACCTCAAACTTTCCTTCAGGTCACGGGATGAGGTCCATAATTGTGACTGGTTTTTGCCATATCAAATAAAAACATGGGTAGCTTCCAGGCTCTGCCATGTGGTGGTATATTCTAAGTAGAAGCTTTCATCTTGAGGATTTACTGAAGAAACTTAAAAGGGAAAGATCAGGTTTTCTTTTGGATGGAGCTCCTGACAAACTGTGGAATCTGGATCTTGAGAAAGACTGACCTCATGATATGTGGGATGCTTGGGCTTCTTACTAGGTTTATTGGGACGAGAGGTATCAGCTAGAAACTGCCTAGAACTGTATACAGTGTATACATGGGAAAGATTCTGGGAAGAACAGAACTATGGGTTTGGCGTGGGTCTCTCTTCCCGGTAGCTGCAGAGGTGGAAAGGGTGGGAGGCCTAAATCCCCACCTAAGTCATATTATATATATATATATATATATAAGCATATATGTATACATATGCACATATATATGTATATATTTATGTCATGCTAATAAATGCAGTCATTCTATTTCAGTCTTTTTCCTTCTGGATAATTTCATTCAAAATGATCCTCTCCATTTCCATCCATTTATAGGCAAATTTCATAACTTCATTTTTCCTAACACCTGCATAGTATTCCATTGTGTAGATGTAGCAAAGTTTCTTTATCCAGTCATCAATTCACAGGCACTCCGGTTGTTTCCAGGTTCTGGCTATTGTGAGTACTGCTGCTTTTGAACATAAACGTGTGGATAGTCTTTCCACTACGTGTTTCTGATTTCCAGGGTATTCCAAGGAGTGGTATGGATGGGTCAAATGGGAATTCAATTTCTAGTCTTTGGAGGAAGGTCATTATTGTTTCCAAAAAGGAATAGTCGACAACTCACCAACAATGGATGAGAATCTCCTTTTCTCTGCATCCACACCAGCACTTGTTGTTCTTGTTCTTCTGGATATGTGCCTGTCTCTGTATGTGAGATGATATCTCATTGTTGTTTTGACTTGTATCTTTCTGATGATTCATGATGATGAGAATTTTTCATATGTCTTTTGGCCAATCAAATTTCCTCCTTGTCGAAGTTTCTGTTCATTTCTTCTCCCCATTTTTTTACTGGGGTTGACTGTTTTCTCCTTGTAAAGTTCTACCAGTGCCTGATATATCCTTTATATTAACTATTTATCAGATGGTTATTGGACTGTTTTTGTATCTTGGTCATTGTTTCTTTTGAGGTGCAGAAACTTTTTAGTTTCATGTAGTCCCATATGTTTATCCTTACTTCTAGTTGTTTTGTTAGTGATGTTTCATCTTTGAAGATGCTGTTAGTTTAATGTAGTGGAGGTTTTTTCCTATATTTTCTTTGACATACTTTATGGATTCAGGTCTGATATTGATATTTTAATCCATGTTGATCTGATTTTTTTGCATGGCGATAGAGTTCTAAATAAGTTTTTTTACATGTAGCTGCCCAGTTTTACCAGCACCACTTGTTGAAGAGACTTTCCTTCCTCCATTTAGCACTTTTTGCTCCTTTTTCAAATATTTAATGATCATGTGCTTTGGGCTGATTATCAGAATCACTGTATCACTAGACATCCAGTTGTTCATGGATTTCCTCGAGCGGGCGTCAGTAACATTTCAATTTGACCATATCACGTGCAAGTGTAGTCCAATAGCATCTGCTTGCTTCAGGAATATGAAGAGCCTCAAACCGTTTGTTCAGGGTATTGAAGAAGTCTGACCATCTTGTAGGTGGGCACCCACGTTATCTTTTGACGTTGCAAGGGATCCAGTCACTAATGGCTCTGGTCCAGTGGTGGTGTCCAAATCGCATTACATGTCCAGCCCATCTGATTTTCAATGCCTTGGCAAATGAGACAGCATCCCTACTCTGGTACGGTGATGGAGGTCAGAACTCCTGATTCCTTCTCTCACTTGGGTGAGGCATGCTATTCCAAGCATAGCTCTTTGATTCCTCATTGGGAGACCCGAATGGACATTCTCATCCTGCTTTCGTAGGGTCCAGGTCTCTGAGGCATATGTTAATGCTGTGAGAACAGTGGAGTCGAAGAGATGTACCCAGAGCTGGAGGTTCTTTTGTCCTATTAGCTATTTCTTCGATGCTTTTGAAGGCATTCCATGCCGCTCTCTTCCTCCTGTGCAGCTCAGATTTTAGGTTGTTCATCATGTTGACTTCTCGACCTAGATACACATAACTGCTGCATTCAGAGATGTTTGTTCTATTCGAGTGAATGGGGCCTCTGGAACTAGTTCATTTTTCATGAACATAGTTTTGTTGAGATTTAGCTGTAGACCTATTTTTCCACATTCTCAGTCAAAGTCATCAAGCATTTGTGCCGTATGGCTAATGTTTGGTGTTAAATTAAACATTCAATGTATATTGTCTCTAATTACTTTATTTTGTATATTGATGGCAAGCCAAGCAGAGGTACAGGAAAATGTAGCCATCTTAAACTGTACATGTTGAAAACCAATTGTTGAGTTTTTCTTTAAGACATTTTCTAACCTCAATCTTCCAAACTGTTCTGTTTAAGCTTTACAATCTTCAGAACTCCTCTTACTTAAATTCCACATGCAACCCATCAGTACATCTGTCTGCTTGCATTTAGGAATGTGTTACAAATCCACACAGTTCCTACCACTTCAACTACTGCTACCCTTGCCTGAGCAATTGATGTTGTTGCCTGCTCCGGTAATATGCTTTCCAGGAATTCAACTTCCTCCTTACTGATACATTCCCAATCACTGTATCACTGTATTCCTGTTCATCGTCGATTTGCTCGAGCGGGCACCAGTAACATCTCCATATGATCTGTCTCATGCAAGTAGAGCCCAAGGGCACCTGCTTGCTCCAGGGACATAAAGAGCCTCAAACCATTCCACCAGGTCATGGGAATGAGGTCTATAATTGTTACTGGTATCTGGCATATCAAATACGACACAGGTAGCTTGCCAGGCTCTGCCGTGCAGGTAGCATGCTCTTGTAGTCATCTCAAAATCCAGCATTTATTGATGACCGCGTGGCCCCCAAAAGCCAGGCTGTAATAGGCTGGTCTTCTGGGTGGAGTTCCGATGAGGGGGAAGTCCGGATGTGGAAAATGGAGGTCCTCATGGAGTGGGGGTCGTCTGGCTTGTTGTAGAGGCTCTGCTGGGGTGGCGGGCCAGGGCTAGAACCTGCCATCCCTCCCGGGAACCTCATGAGCGGCTGGGCACAGTGAGAGCCAGTAGCAGCTCTGCCCCATGTCTGTCCTTCCCAATATTATAGTTAAATTTTTAAAACCCATTAATGAGATCTATCACCTCTCCCTTGGTCAAAATCCTTCAAGGATTCTGTGTTATGCACTCAGTTATAGCCATAGCAATTTCAAGTTATCTCCATTTATCTATATAATATGAATTCTATTTTATTTTTCTGACATTTTTCTTGCTCCTTTCCTTTGTACTTTTCCTTGAAACTCTTCAAAACGTTAGGCATTCCTT
Organism: Cryptotis parvus; assembly: GCA_021461705.1. Taxonomy (NCBI): domain Eukaryota; kingdom Metazoa; phylum Chordata; class Mammalia; order Eulipotyphla; family Soricidae; genus Cryptotis; species Cryptotis parvus. The sequence goes on from JAJIBD010001891.1 coordinate 58,684, forward strand.
CTGTCTCTTGAATGTGCCAAGCTTACTCCCTCTCAGTTCACTGCTCTGGCTAGTCTATGTCTGGACTACACCATCCACTGTTGGCTACACCCTTATTCTTTCACATTTTGTTCACTTGCATCATCTGCTTAAGTTCTATTGGGTCAATAATACCTATGACCTCTTCCTATTAGTCTAATGTATCTTTTTCTTGTTTTATTTATTTTTGCAACTTTCAACATCAGTGTTTTTATTATGTTGGACCGCTAAATCCATAGCAAAAATACAGCCATAAAATTGTCTCAATGTTCCATAGTGCAGTCTGGCTCTGCAGCCTATGTGCTACATCTGGCCTACAGTCTGGTTTGAATGACCTGTGAGATAAAAATTATTTTTCACTTTTAAAAAAGAATCAAACAAACAAGCAAGAATGTAAGCAAACAACAGTATTTTTAAGTTACCGCGTAGGGGAGAGAGTGACGGTACAGCGGGTAGGGCATTTGCCTTGCATGTGGCTGATCTGAGTTCATGTTCGGCAACCCGTATGGTCTCCTGTGCACCGCAATGAGTGATTCCTGAGTGCAAAGTAACCCTTGAATATTTCCAGGTGTGATCCAAAAAGGAAAAAATAAAGATATCACATGTGGACAAGCCTCAAAATAATGAATCTTTTCCTTTTAAGAAAAATTTTTGCTATATTCTCTTCTAAAGTATATATAGCTTAGATTGTACTAACTACCAAAGGGTATACTGTTTAAAGAATTTTTTCACATGTTTTAAAATATTCTCCATTCATATATTTATTTATAGACCAGTATTTTTTATCGTTCTCCTAAACCCAAAGTGGTCTGCATATTACATAACAAGGCACAAATCGCACACATTACACACACAACACACATATATAATGTATTTATATTCATATTAATATTTTCATCTCATTTTTATTTACAAAATTGCTATTGTAATAATGGCAATTTGAAAAGCATCATACCTATAAATGAAAAAAAAATCTTTGTTTAATTTTAAAGTAGCCATAATTATTGTTATGTGTTATATACATAATTTCCTAATCTTTAGAAAAAAATCATCATTCCCATTTTCCAATGCACAGTGATTTTCATTTTTGAGAGGGGACACCTGATGGTTTTTTTTGGAGGGGGATACTTAGGGTTTACTTCTGGCTCTGGGCTCTGGGATCACTCCTGGTAAGCTCACGTGACCATATGAATTGTTGGGTATCAAACCCATTTCAGCAGCATGTAAGACAGGCATCCTATCCACTCTACTATCATTGTGGCATCTACTGTGTCATTTTCATTAACGTTTTATCTTCTGACATACTTATTAGTATGTGTACTATTCAATATTTAAGACTCTCTGTGGGAATGTTTATACTAGGAGAACAGAGATCTCTGTTTTGATCATGGATGTATCCCAAGCAACTATAAGAATACATCACTCAGTAAACATTAAGTTGATTGAGGAGCGTAAGAGTATGAAGATAATATCTACAAGACTATGGTGAGTGATTGGGTGTGGTAAAGTGAAGGTATCACTTAGGGATAGAGAGGTAAGAAAAAAACAAACAACTCTAGAAGTTTAGCCAGTACTTTTGGTGCTGTTCTGAAAGTCTTTGATAGGGAACTGCAATGAAAATGACTCAATTACTCAGTCTAGCTTGAATTATAATATTCAATCTGATAAGTTTATCCCTAATATAAAATTAACTAATAAAACTGGAATCTCATGGTTAAGGCAGGTACATTCACAGAAAGAAAGGACTGATTAATTTATTCAACAATTTAGAATAAAATAAAACATAAAGGAATAATCTGAAAGTCATGCAGGAACAATGTGAAACTCTTCTTCCTTCTTCAGATTGTGCTTCCTTCTGTGTTGGAGAAGGTGGACATTTGGCACAATATAGTAAGTTCTTAAGTAATAAACAACCATTTCTTCTTTCCTTCAATGGCTTTATTCCAGAATGTACAGTTTGAAGAATGGCAACAGGTATTGCTGTGCTGATTTTATAACTCATTTAATATATTAGGAAATAATGGAAGTTTTTCTATTTTACACTTATTTAAGTAATATACATGTATTATCTACACACATACATGTAGCTTGTTTTGGAGGAAACACCCTGCTGTGCTTAGGACTTTCTCCTAGCTGATGCATGCAGAGATCCAGCCTAAAGGAGCTTAAGAACTATATTATGGGCTGGGGCTAATTCTGGACCACCCAGATGCAATACAAGCTCTTCTATAAGCTTTCTTTTTGCCTAGAGTAAGGTATATTTTTAGTAGCACATTGGATTTCATTGTATATAATTATATACATTAAATTCGTGACAGACAGAGGTTCAGAGCAAGAGTTTGTAAGTACCTTAATGGGATAACTGTGCCTTATGTCAATATATTTTTGACATAATGAGGCATATATAGTAAAATTTTGGATGTATTTATTGAAATATTAGAAGAGAGATAGATCATTAACAGTTTAGGTACTATGATATAGACTGACTGAGCTTCAAGATTAAACTTGCATAGAAAGATTTTAAATGATAAATCTGGAAAACTGTTGAAGGCCAGCTTTAACAGAGCACTGAGATGTTTCTTTTCTAATTAGATATATTATTTGTGTTGCAAATCTTACAAATGATATTATGGTGATCAAAATCCTTAGGGAAAACAAACAAACCAAACATGTAGAACCTTGCTAATTGATGAGCATTTAATAAACATTTGCAATTTTGTGATTATGTAGAAGTTTACAGAGATAATATAACTCTACCAAGGACAGTTCTCATCCCAGGAGATGAAGCAGTTAGTTAGATCTAGAGGAAATAGTCCTATGGAGAAGGATGCTTGGCATGAATTGTAGCAGATGGCCTAAAGCTATAAACAACCTGAACTCTTCTTCCATTTTCCTATCTCCTGTCCCTCCCCCAGTGGGATTCAAACAAATTTAACTGGATTTAGAAAATCCTAGAAAAGTTACTAGGTTAGAAGATGGTATCTTTAATAAGTTATGTTCCACTTTTATTTTCAAAGTTTCTAAAAAAAAGTGATTTATTCCTTCTTGTAGTATAAAAGGCAATACCTTTACCATGCCAAAGCATCTATTATTCCTTAAACTCTTTGGTAAATATCTTGTTTTGTCTCTGATTTCCCTAGAAAGGTTAAATATTTTAAATAAGTTATTTAGGGAGCCCTGGTGGGATAACGGGCCAAGGCTAGAACCCACCTTTCCTCCTGGGTGCCTCATGATCAGCTGGGCACAGGGAGAGCTGGTAGCAGCTCTACACCATGCTCTCTGAGTCTCTGGATTAGGCATACCTGGGCTTGAAATAGGTGGCTGTAGGGTGGGACTCCTGACAAGCAGGGCTGTGATCAGCTCTCCTGCTGGGTGGAGCTCTGGTGAGCTGTAGAGTCCAGATGTGGAAAATGGCAGCCTCATAGTTTGGGGGTTCCTCTGGCTTCTTGAAAGGCTCTGCTGGATGGCAGGCCAGGGCTAGAACCACCTTCCCTTCTGGGCACCTCATGGTAAGTTGGGCACAGGGAGAGCCGGTAGCAGCTCTACCCCATGTCTCTCATGTATCATCCCAGCAGAACCTTGCAAGAAGCCATAGGAACCCCCACACCATGAGGACCTCCATTTTCAACATCCAGACGCCACAGCTCATCAGAGCTCCACCCAGGAGAAAAGCTGATATTTCCCCATTCATCAATAAATGCACGAGATGAGAGGCTATTACAAAGAGTATCCCACCCGCATGGCAGAGCCTGACAAGCTACCCGTGTTGTATTTGATATGCCAAAAACCAGTAACAATTGTAGACCTCTTTCCTATGAACTGAAGGAATGGTTTGCGGTTCTTCATGTTCCTGAAGCAAGCAGTTGCCCTTGGGCTACACTAGCATGTGACAGGATGTATGGAAATGTTACTGGTGCCCACTCTAGCAAATCAATGAACAACGGGAAGACAAGTGAAGTCATACAAGTGATTTGGGGGCCAAAGTGATAGTAATGCAGGTAAGGTGAATTCTTATAAATTAGTAGGGATACAATGATCATCTCTGTGTATTGCACATTCCTTATTCTTTCTTATTCATCCCTTAACTGTTTTCTCATACTTATGGACTTCCTGGAAACACTAAACCCAGTCCTTCTGTCCATTGCCAATAGCAACCTTTGATGGCAAGTGAGTGCTGTCAGTCATTTATGCAAATGGAAATAAAAAAGTTTGAGGCTAAAACAAAATATTAACTTCAAAATAAAGAAATTTTCTCTCAGCAATTTTGTTTGCAATCAAATCTACAGAGGATTGATTTCACACAGTAAGGAGGGTCCTCATTTATCTTAGTGAAAGGTTCAGTAAAGTCATTACAAACCGATAAAATGTCTTCATTCCCTCCCACTACCACCAGCATGACAAGACTATAGAAAAAGTAAAAGCAAGATTAGGGCTCAAGAGATAATTCAGCAGGTAAGGTACTCACATTGCAAGAATCCAACCTCCGTTTGACCATTAGCATCCAGTATGGTTTCTTGGAGCACTGCCAGAAGTAACCCCTGAACATAGAAAAGAGTGACTCTCCAAAAAAAGAAAATGTAATCTGTAGAATAACTGGCCTACCTAGCTCAGGAGCTTTGCTGTTTTATCCACTCACAGTTTAATCTATTTACATGTTCTTAAATCAGGGTTCATACTAATCAGATCTCTCTTCTGTGTAAACACTGATGGAGGGTGTGGCAGTTACAGAAGTCACCTTGACTCTGAATGAGTAACTTCGGACTTATTATTATACATCTACTAAGACTTCTATGTTATCTAGATTGGGCACAGTTCCTCTTTATACCCACTGCACCCAGCATGGGACAGTTAGAATTTACCAGGAGATTACCACCCTGGCTACGTTAAGACTATTTAAGATTATAGGAAGGATCATGCTAGTTTGCCCTTAAGCAGGCGAGCATGGCCCTTTCAGTATATGGAGAACAAGATACTCAGAATCATCCTGGTTCAGATAATAAATAAGAAGGACCTTGTGGGTACCATCTAGATTACATAAAGCCCATAAAATCAAGATGTATTACTTTATACCAGCTCCCCCTTCCAGTGTTTTACCTCAGAGATAATCTCAGAAGAAGGGCATAATCCTTTGTTTATATCTATAATAGGGTGTGGCACCACCCTTTTACACTCTTCTACTATCTTAGAAGCCCTATGTTTAGGGGCTCTTTGTTTACAAAACCCTCCCTGAAGTTAGGATTACTTTGGTGTATAAAAGGGGACTGACTTGAGGTACTCTCCTCCCTTTTGTGGTAGGGCTTTCTCTCAGTGCGATTCTCTCTTTGGTGGGACTCCTTTCTGGTAGGGCCCTCTGTGGTAGGATTCTCTCTCTAGTGGGATCCTCTTTGGTGGGACACTTGGGCTTTCATGTATGGTCTAAGTTCTGACCAGAGCTAGAGTTCTTTCATTATATTGGTTTGTGGTGGTAGAGCTTTTGTATTATTAAAAGGGTTTCTTGGAACTGTGCTGGACTCTGAGTTTTCATCTGTTCCCGGCAGCCTCGGGGTAGAAGAGAATTTCTGTCCTGATACTTTTGGGGACCCCAGCAGCTCCCTGACAGTAAATCCCTTTGAGAATTCAAATTATAGTCAAGATCTTTTTTTTATTTTATTATTTTTAATTTTATTTAGTTACTTATTTTTAATGTTTATAATTTTTAAATTATTATTATACCACCATGAGATATACAATTACAAATATGTTCATAATTGGGTCTCAGTAATACAGTGTTCCAGCGCCCATCCCTCCACCAGTGCCCCATTCCCACCACCAATGTCCCCACATTCCTCCCACCCACCCCCAGCCTGCTTCATAGTAGATACTTTTTGTTTTCCTCTTTTGCTCTCTCTCTTTCTCTGTCTCTGTCTCTGTATCTCTCTCTCTCTTCTTTTACATATTGTGACTTGCCCTACAGTACATTTAGGGTTTATCATTAAGTCTCTTTGTTTATATTCAATGGTGAGTTCTAGTCTGACATTACCATTTCTCACAATTAGTAGAACACTGGTATATATTTATAATCAAGATCTTTTGGGTCCTTCTCAGAAGAAAACCTAATATACTACCATTAGCAATCATTGTATTCACAAATGAACCACCTTGTTTTGATTTTGCTCTTTACTTTTTACTTATGGTACATTTTTACTAGTTCCTGGGGGGGTATCTTATAGTAAAAATACACATCATTAAGTTTGTGAATCACTTGCTATAAGTCAATAAAATTATGCATACAAGAATTGCCTATGTTAGTGTAGGTACATATGAATATAGTCTTTTAATGATTATAGCCAGCACTTGCTGAATTCTCGCTGAGCCAGTCACTATTCTGTATGCTTTCCTTTTAATTCCCACTCCAAATTATTGAGATAGTTTCTAACTTTCTGCAACACATGCATTGAAAACTCAAGTATGTACATTCACGGAATAATTAGTCTACTCTAAACAATTGACATATGGAACATATATTGCCTTTCATTTATTTGAATTAAAAGACTCTCAAAATAACGTCCATACTAATAAATTAAAAATATATAAATATGTACATTGTTAATTTTATGTTTATACTTTAATTTTTATTGCTAATAGCATAACAAGTGTTACTTTTTAGAATATCCAACATCTCAAGGTTATCTTTTCTTGGTTAGTATTTATATAGAGATATGTATTCATTCTCTGGATGCTTTATTTTATTCATTTGGCCAAATTAATAGCTTTCATTTATTTCTTGAAATGTTATTTTGTAATTATCATTATTGGGATGATATCTCATCAGATAATTAATAATTTTTGGTAATAACAAATATGAGACTGAAAGAAACCAGCTGGGAAAACTACAATCATCTTCAATCAGCCATTCAAAATGAAGTTATAATTTTAATGAGCCTTAAAATTATCCATTGGGTTATAAAAGGTTACACCATACCTCAGGTAGTATTCCATTATGACAGATGAACCCAGTATTGTGTAGTCAAAGAGAATGCTACACCTTCCCTTGGTCTCAAAGACTAGTGTACATGAAGTTCAAGGATAATTTCAGCAGAGTGTAGTTGTGCAAAACTGTCCACGACATTACATGAGAATTATTTCTTTATGCTTGAAATAGTTAATCTTTTTAAATACATATCATCTTTAATTACACTCAGAACACCCACCAAGAAACATCACCTTAAAAATAATGAAATCAGAAACACAATTTCTGAATATCTGAATTATTTTTTTAAATTTTTTATTATACCACCGTGAGACATACAATTACGAAGGTGTTCATAATTGGTTCTTGGTAATACAGTATTCCAGCACCCATCCCTCCACCAGTGCCCCATTTCCACCACCAATGTACTCACCCCCTCTCGCCCACCCCAGGCTGCCTCAATAGCAGGTAGCCCCGTTTCCTCTCTTTCTCTCTCTGTTTCTCTCTCTGTCTCTGTATCTCTCTCCCTCTTCTTTTACACATTGTGGCTAGCCCTGCAGATATTTAGAGTTTATCACTTAAGTCTATTTGTGTATATTCAATGGTGAATTTTTTCCCATACTTAGTAAAACACTGGTATCTATTTATATCCTATTAATGACTGTAGTCATTCTATATCTGTCCTTTTCCTTCTGACTAATTTCACTCAGCATGATAGTCTCCATGTCCATCCATGTGCAAGTAAATTTCATAATTTCGTCTTTTCTGACAGCTGCATACTATTCCATAGTGTAGATGTACCACAGTTTCTTTAGCAGTTCTCTGTTCTCAGGCATTTAGGTTGTTTCCAGATTCTAGCTATTGTGAATAGCGCAGAGATGAATAAAGGAGTACAGATAGTGTTTCTGCTATGTGTTTTTCAGTCTCTCGGGTATATTCCCAGGAGTGCTATTGCTGGATCAAATGGGAGCTCAATATCAAGTTTTCGGAGGAATGCCCATATTGTTTTCCCAAAGGGCTGGACCAGTTGGCACTCCTACCAACAGTGGATCAGAGTACCTTTTTTCCCCACATCCACGCCAGCACCGGTTGTTCTTGCTGTTTTGGATGTGTGCCAGTCTCTGTGGTGTGAGATGGTACCTCATTGTTGTTTTGATTTGCATCTCCCTGATGATTAAAGATGAAGAGCACTTTTTCATATGCCATTTGGCCATTCGAATTTCTTCTTTTTGGAAGCTTCTGTTCATTTTCTTCTCCCCATTTTTTGATGGGGTTGGCTATTTTTTTTTTGTGAAGTGCAACCAGTGCCTGATATATCCTGGATATTAACCCCTTGTCAGTTGGGTATTGGGTGAATATCCTTTCCCACTCTGTATATTGTCTTTGTATCTTGGTCATCATTTCTTTTGAGGTGCAGAAGCTTTTCAATGTTATATAATCCCATTTGTTTATCTTTGCTTCCATTTTCTTGGTCAATGGTGTGTCGTCTTTAAAGATACTTTTAGTTTTGATGTCGTAGAGTGTTTCTCCTATGTTTTCTTCGATGTACCTTATAGATTCAAGTAATATCTGAATTATTTTTTTAAAGGAAAAGAAGAAATAGCCTTACAGGAAAAATTCTCCTTTGAAAATAATATACATTTGGGGTCGGAGCAATAGCCGAGCGGGTAGGTTGTTTGCCTTACACGCGGCCAGCCCATGCCAGCCTGAGTTTGATATCCAGCATCCTTGGTCCCTCGAGCACTGCCAGGAGTAATTCCTGAGTGCAGAGCCAGGAGTAACCCCTGAGCATCACTGTGTGTGACCCAAAAAAAGAAAAAGAAGAATATAATATACATTTTAGAATTAGTTTAAAGGCCATAATGCTTAACCCTATTCATAAGCTCTGTCTTTGACATTGATGAATTAAAAAAAAATCAAAAATTGGGTTTCAGTTTCCACAACTGCAAAATGAAAATATTAAGTAAGATGACATCTAAGAAACTTTCTAATTTGACTTTGATCTACCAAGAGTCATTTTGTGGTTTTCAAGATTTATTATTCCATTGTGATATAGATGTTTAGCTGAAATCATAGTACATAGTTAGCAATTGTATGAAAATAGTATTTTCATTTGTCTTTTTAACTGTAAATTTCTCTCTAGAAATTGAAACCTATTAAGCTTTTCCTCATAACTTCATTACAAGATAATACAATGAGAATTATGATGGCTAAAGAAATTTAGGTAAGATATGCAGCAATATCTCTGACATAATTATTCACTATTGTACCTTATACTGTCAATAACAAAGACAAGTTAGAGTGCTGAACTCTTTCTGGTTATTATTTCATCTCTGACTAATAATACATGTGTTTATTTTAAAAAATTAATTGATCAATTAATAATGACTCAATTATGTTTCTTAGAGTGTTCTCAAAAAGGGAAAAATCACAATTTTCATTTCTTTTACATATTTTATTTGACATTCTTTTCCTTCGGAATAACCCATTCGCCAGCTGTTTAGAATCAGTGTTAGTTTAGTTCAAGAAGAAAAACCCAATATGATATTTGTGCAAGTTTCAAAGAATAATCTTTTAAGTGCTCAATAGGAATACAAAATATGGAAGCATCCATGTGGGTGTTGTGGGCAGATATTTTGAACAATTTTGTTCACATTTATAGTATAGATTAGTACTCTGGGTTTGTTTAGCTTAGCAGTATGGTTATAGATAAGAAATGACAATGAGTCTTATTGTTTTAGTTTATTAAATATTTATAAGTATCACTGTATCACTGTCTTCCTGTTCATCATCGATTTGCTCGAGGGGGCCCCAGTAACATCTCCATATGTCCTGTCTCATGCTAGTAGAGCCCAAGGCATCTGCTTGCTCCAGGAACATAAAGATCCTCAATCCATTCGGAATGAGTCTATAATTGTTACTGGTATTTGGCATATATATCAAATACAACATGGGTAGCTTGCCAGGCTCTGCCATGCAGGTAGCATATTCTTGTAGCATCTCTAAGTCCAGCATTCATAGATGAACCGCGCGGTCGCTTGCAGCCACGCGAGCCGGGCTCTGATAGGCTGGTCTGCTGGGTGGAGATCTGACAAGAGAGAAGTCCGGATGTGGAAAATGGAGGCCCTCATGGAGTGGGGGTCGTCTGGCTTGTTGCGAGGCTCTGCTGGGGTGGTGGGCCAGGGCTAGAACCCACCATCCCTCCTGGGCGCCTCGTGAGCGGCTGGTCACGGGGAGAGCCAGTAGCAGCTCTGCCCCATGTCTGCGAGTCTCTGGACCGGCATACCTGAGCCAGATTTAAGAAAGACTGCTGCAGGGTGGAACTCGATGAGCCAGGCACCGATAGGCTGGTCTGCTGGGTGGAGGTCTGACGAGAGAGAAGTCTGGATGTGGAAAATGGAGGCCCTCATGGAGTGGGGGGTCGTCTGGCTTGTTGCGAGGCTCTGCTGGGGTGGTGGGCCAGGGCTAGAACCCACCATCCCACCCGGGTGCCTCGTGAGCGGCTGGTCACGGGAAGAGCCAGTAGCAGCTCTGCCGCATGTCAGAAGCGATGGTCCAGCAGGTAGGGTGTTTGCCTTGCATGCAGCTGGCCCATGCCGACCCGGGTTCGATCCCGGCATCCCATATTTATAGGTAGTATGACATTTTTAAACATTTTAGATTGTACTTCCATTTCTTGTTTTGTAAGAAATGAATATCAAGCCTCTTTTATGGAGCTGACCAAAGTAAATTTTTTTTCTTCAAAATAATTGCATATAAATTTTGGTGGTTTTACAATGTACATAATTTCCAATGTACGTAATTTTATACATAATTATAAAGAATTTCACTTTGAAGAGAACGAATATAGTTTTTTAAAATTTTTTTAAATTTTTATTATACCACAGTGAAACATACAGTTACAAAGGTGTTCACAATTGGTTCTTGGTAATACAGTATTCCAGCACCCACCAGTGCCCCATACCTACCACCAGTATACTCTCTTTTTTTTTAATTAGTATTTTAATATACCACCGTGAGATATACAATTACAACTTTGTTCATGTTTGGAGGTTTCAGTCACATAGTGTTCCAGCACCCCTCCTCCACCAGAGCCCATTTCCCACCACCGATGTCCCCCCATTTCCTCCCCTCTTCCATAGCCTGCCTCCATGGCAGGTTCTTTATTTCTTTTTCTCTCTCCCTCCTCTCTCTTTTCCTTCTCTTACATATTGTGGGTTACAACACATAGACTTAGAGGCCATCATGTGCATTTTTTTGCCTGTATTTAATGCTCTGTTCTAGGTTGGCATTAGCCCATTCAACATTTATTCACACATGATCCCTTCTCTGTCTTACCTAACCTCTGATTCCCACACATTTGTGGTAATTTCCACTTCTGGTAAGACATCCTGATCCATGTTTCACATGACATTGAATTTTGGTATCATAATATGTATATATGAATTTATGTCATGCAAATAAATGCAGTCATTCTATATCTCTCTCTTTCCTTCTGACTAATTTCACACAACATGATCCTTTCCATGTCCATTCCATTTATAGGCAAATTTCATAATTTCATTTTTTCCTAACATCTGCATAGTATTCCATTGTGTAGATGTACCAAAGTTTCTTTATCCAGTCATCAGTTCTCGGGCATACTGGTTGTTTCCAGGTTCTGGCTATTGTGAATAGTGCTGCTATGAAAATAAAGTACGGATGGTGTTTCTGCTCTGTGTTTTTGGCTTCCCAGGGTATATTCCCAGAAGTGGTATGGCTGGGTCAAAAGGAAGCTCAATTTCTAGTCTTTGGAGGAATGTCTATATTGTTTTCCAAAAAAAAGATTATATGAGTCGACATTCCCACCAACAATGTATAAGAGTCCCCTTTTCCCCACATCCACGCCAGCACTTATTGTTGTTACCCTTTTTGGATATGGGCCAGTCTCTGTGGTATCTCATTGTTGTTTTCATTTGCATCTCTCTCATGATTAGTGATAATGAGCATTTTTTCATATGCCTTTTGGCCATTCGAATTTCTTCCTTGTCATAGTTTCTGTTCATCTCTTCTCCCCATGTGCTGTTTTCTTCTTATAAAGTTGCACCAGTGACTTATATATCCTGGATATTAACCCATTATCAGATGGGTATTGGGTCAATATTCTTTCCCATTCTGTGGACTGTCTTTCTATCTTGGTCACTGTTTCTTTCGAGGTGCAGAAGTTCTTTAGTTTCATGTAGTCCCATATGTTTATCTTTTCTTCTAGTTGGTTTGTTGATGGTGTTTCACCTTTGAAGATGTCTTTAGCTTCAATGTCGTGGAGGGTTTTTCCTATATTTTCTTCAATGTACTTTATGGATTCAGTTCTGATATTGAGATCTTTAATCTATTTTGATCTGATTTCTGTGCAAGGTGTTAGACACAGGTCCAAATTCATTTTTTTACATGTAGCTGCCCAGTTTTCCCAGCACCACTTGTTGAAGAGGCTTTCCTTACTCCAGTTTGGACTCTTTGCACCTTTATCAAAGATTAACTGATCATGTCTTTGAAGGTGTGTGTCAGGATATTCAACTCAGAATAGAGTTTCTTGAGAACAGAATTTTTCAACTGAAGATATTTGGTCCCCAGTGGGCTCCAGAATAATGCAAGATAGCCAGGCCAGGTAAAAAATTACATAAGGGGAGCCTGAACAGACTGAAATTGGGGGTGCAATTGGTAGGACAGCATGTGGTGGGGGAACACAGAAAGAAAACAAGTTGAGGGAACAACAGTGAGGAAAATGTTGAGAAGCTGCCTTGGAAGATGCCATAGATGTTTTCTCAAGAACACCAGAGATTTATATCACTGTTATATCTTTCTCTGCCTGTTTCATTCCTTACTTTCTGCAAAGAATATTTTTTTTGATTGAGTGATATTACTCTTAGAAGAATATCTGTATATAGTGGTAGGCTTGAGCAAATCAGATCAATTGAAAATTCCCCTCAAACAAACCCACCAGCAATCAGTGTTAACATTGCTTAAAAGTTTCACAGTAGAATAATTTAAAATTAAGGTTTTCAACCCTAATAGTAAAGGAAATGAATATTTAAAATCTATATCTAAATTGCTTCCTATGACAATAAATGGTTTTCATTTCAGGCACTGTTGCCTATGTAGAGTAATCAGAGAAAAAATGTCTAGCTATTCTGTCTGTTTTTCAAAATTACCTACTAGATGTTGTATACACACATGTTAAAAAAAGAGACCTAGTTTATTGGGATAACAGCAACAGAATTGACAAAGTAAATTTTAAAGCAGTTCCTAGATCTAGATTTAAAAAAGATGGTTTCATCACAGTTGACATGATTATACACATTAGAAGGAAGTACTATATATAAATATATTATAAATATATATGTCCTGTATCATGCTAGTTGGGCTCTACTAGCATGATACAGGACATATGGAGATGTTACTGGTACCCACTCGAGCAAATCGATGATAAACGGGAAAACAGTGATACAGTGATATATTTATATATATATTATATATATATCACTATATATACAGTGATATATGTAATATATATATTTTTCTAAATGATTTTTCCTTGAAGCATGCTATGTAGGAATTGAAAATATTGCTATTTTATCTTATCTAATTTTCAGGTGACACACAGTGATCAGGAGAAAATGTCTCAAGTACTCTACCAAGTAAAGCAGGTACTTTGTAATAACCTTGATACTTTATCTATAGCTCTCTGCCTTCCTTAGTTTTCTACATACAATAATCCAGCATAATCTTTATCTTCGTTGGTCTTTAGCACACATAGTTCAACTGTATTTTTAACTCCAAGATACTCTCTTTAATAAAAATATAAAGTTATCTACATCATGCAACCTGAAAATATGATCAGACATTCCCAGCAAGAAATTAAGATTAGTATGAGTCTATTAATAGATAGAGCAATGTAAGAGATATCCTGCAAGTATCATAAACTGGACTTCTATAAATGGCTTCATCATTTGCATTCAAAGTTGTCCCTTCTTTTTTTGTACCAGTCATCTTCCTTCACTTGATCACTTGATCACTTGAATCCCGTTATTCATCGATTTGATCGAGCGGGCGCCAGTAACATTTCCATTGGACCCTATCACGTGCCAATGTAGCCCAATGGCATCTGGTTGATTCAGGAATATGAAGAGCCTCAAACCGTTCCTTCAGGGTCTTAACAAGGAAGTCTGACCATCTTGTAGGTGGGCGGCCACGTGATCTTTTGACATCCCGTGGGATCCAGTTGGTAACGACTCTAGTCCAGCGGTTGTCTCCAAATCGCATTACATGTCCAGCCCATCTGATTTTTGATGCCTTGGCAAACGAGACAGCGTCCCTGATTCTGGAATAGCGACGGAGGTCAGAACTCCAGATTCCTTCACTCACTTGAGTGAGACGTGATATTCCAAGCATAGCTCTTTCGATGCCTCTCTGGGAGACCCGAATAGCATTTTCATCCTGCTTTCGTAGGGCCCAGGTCTCTGAGGCGTATGTTAATGCAGGGAGAACGGTGGAGTTCAAGAGATGTGCCCGGAGCCAGAGGTTCTTTGTCCTTTTTAGCTACTTCTTCGATGCCTTTGAAGGCATTCCATGCCGCTCTCTTCCTCCTGCGCAGCTCAGGTTTTAGGTCGTTCATCATGTTGACTTCTCGACCAAGGTACACATAACTGCTGCATTCAGAGATGTTTGTTCCATTGAGAGTGAATGGGGCCTCAGGAACTGGTTCATTTCTCATGAACATAGTTTTCTTCAGATTCAGCTGTAGACCTATCTTTCCACATTCTCGGTCAAAGTCAGCCAGCATTTGTGCCGCTTGGCTAATGTTTGGTGTTATTAGAACGATGTCATCAGTGAAGCGGAGGTGGTGTAGTTGCCGACCATCTATCTTCACTCCCATTTCTTCCCATTCTAATTGTCTCATGATGTTCTCGAGGGTGGCACTGAAGAGTTTTGGTGAGATGGTATCACCCCTGTCGAACCCCTCTTTTGACATCAATGATCACTTCTTTGTAGAATGGTGAGATCCTGGTGGTGAATCCATAATACAGCTCATGAAGGATCTTGATGTATTGGGTTTGAACACCCTGTTTGACTAGGGCTTCGATGACTGCTTCAGTCTCCACAGAATCAAAGGCTTTCTGTAAATCAATGAACGTGAGACAGAGTGGCATCTTGTACTCCCTACAAACCTCAATGAGCTTGGTTACTGTGTGGATATGGTCGATTGTGCTGAATCCTTTCCGGAAGCCTGCTTGCTCGCATGGTTGTCCTTCATCTAGTGTTCTGCTAATCCTGTTCAGGATGACTCGTGTAAACAGCTTGTAGATGACAGACAACAGGCAGATGGGGCGATAGTTGCCGATGTCGTGGAATATCTCCCCTTCTTGAACAGTAGAACTGTCCTGCTGGTTTTCCATTGGGAGGGCACCTTGCATTCGGACAAGTAGCGTGTGAAGAGCCGAGCTAGTGTATTGATGAGTACCGACGGCAAATTCTTCAGGTGTTCGGGTCTGACTTTGTCTGGGCCTGGTGCTGTTCCCTTCTTTACCGATGAGATGGCATGTCGGATTTCAGAAGGGAGAACGTTGGGAATGACATATCCATCCTGTGGAATTTGGTATGTGGGCAGGTGGATGTGGCTATCAAAGAGATTTGAGTAGAAGTCCTGGATAATCTTCTCCATTGCCTTTCTGGAAGATGTGATAGATCCATCAGGCGTCGGAGGGCAGTCATCTTGGTCTTATAATTGGCGAAGGACAGGCGGGCAGTGCGAATACTTTTCCCGGCTTCTGCTGCATCTTCCAGTACTTCTGCTCTTCTGTCTTTGAGGTCTGCTTTTATCGCTTCTCTGCACTGTTTAGCAAGCTTGGACGTTAGCATTTGGTCTCCTGAGGCTCGCCCCCTTGCCACGCTTGGCGAAAGAGCTCAAGAGTTTCTGAAGACAAGCCGTCCTTTTGTGTATTTCTCTCTCACGGCATTCTTCGCACAATCATGGAGGTGCTGAACCAGTCGGTTGTATTCTTCATCGATGTCATCAATGATGGTATCTTCCCATGTTGCCGCAATGGTGCCAAAGAGTTCCCAGTTGGTGGTCATTCTGGGAGTTCTCTTCTTAAACATTGCAGCTTTTTCTCCCCGCTTGCAGGAAGTAGAATTTTGCACGAAGGAGACGGTGGTCCGATCCTGTCTGGAATTTGGGGACGACAGCAACATCGGGTCAGACAAAACCGTCGATTGAAGATGATGTGGTCAATTTCATTGTGGAACTGTCCGCCAGGAGATTCCCATGTCCAACGTTTCGCTTCAGCCTTCTGAAACTGTGAGTTCCCATGAATAGTCTTGGTGGACATGATGAACTCAGATAGTCTCTCACCCTGTTCGTTCCATTCTAGGCCATGCGTCCCAATGTGGAGTTCTTCAGCCGATCTTCTCTGTCCTATCTTGGCATTAAAATCACCGACTATGATCTTGTAGAAGGTGTGATCTTTTTATAGAACTCCTCCAATTCCATGTAGAATTTCTCAATTTCATCTTCTTTGTATGTGGATGTTGGTGCATAGACAATGAAGATAGAAATTGCTGGCAGTGGGCCACATCTCCTCAAATGTAATCATCCTATTCGGTTTGTTAGGCATTCAAATGAATCAGTGTTGACAGCCATGTTCGTGTTGACAAGGACACCAATGCCACCGACGCCTCTTTCATCACATGTTCCAAGGAACAATTCTTCTCCAGTGTCAAATACAGCATGATGCGACTGACGCCTCCTCGCTCTCAGGTCAGACCAATGATGTCGTACTTGATCTTTTGAGCTTGCACCATCAGATCCTCAATATATGCTTCCGATGCCAGCGTACGTGCATTGAAAGTACAGACAGTCATTTTAGTCCTTCTTCGTTTTGGCAGCCTAGGACAGCCGTGAAATTTTATCAGGCACTGCTTGTTTGCCTTTCTTACTGCTGCCGTATTAAGGGCTCTTTCGGGTCAGGAAAATAAACATTTTTGTTACTGGATTTGGCATATCGAACACGCATCGGACAGCTTGCCAGGCGCTGCCATGCAGGCGCTATATTCTCATTACTTTGTGGGGCTCTCTCAGAGGGGTGGGTAGAATATTTATGGTAATTTGAGGTAAATTGCGCGGCCGCGCACAACGGGAAAGCTGGTTTCTGCTCTGCCGGGTGTACCTGTGTCTTAGGCTCAAGCATTCCTGGGCTTGAAGTACTCTCCTCTGAAGGGCGGGTCTCTGCAGGGCGAGTCCTTGTAGGCTGGGTTTCTGACAAGCTGGGCTGGAGACTGGATTAATCTGTGGGCTGGAGACTGGATTAATATGCTGGGGGGGAGATCTTACCAGCTGCAGAGTGTGGATTGTGACACAGATCGCTGCCAGCAAGGTGTGGGGGGTTTCTCTGGGCTCCTCCGAGGCTCCATCGGGATGGTGGACTCGGTCGGAAGTTGCTCTCGTGGTCCATGGAATGCAGGGGGGTTCAACGGTGAAAGCTGGTTTCTGCTCTGCCGGGTGTACCTCTGTCTTCCATCTTCCTTAACTCAAGAAAATATTGTATAATTAAATAGTGTATTTTTTGTCTGTGTGCATTGCACTGTATTATAGAATTACGGTATCCACAAATGTTTTAGTTATACCTTCATTAAAATATATCTAAAATGAATTTTCTGAAGATGTCTAGTTTGGAATATGTTTCCATTAATTCTACTTTGTATGATGAGGCTACTATCTTTAAGATATCAATTAAGTTTTTATATGTCTCTGCTTAAGAGATCTGTGCTAGGTACTAGTGATACAATGAGAAATTAGAAATATATTAATGCCTAAGATTGATCTGGTTGCTGTCCAGTAAACTATTTCTATACTTTAAAAACATTTTTTCCTCTGGCCCTGTGGTTCTCAGAGGCCTCTCTTGGCTCAGTACCAGGGATTGAAACAGGGTTAGCCTCTTACAAGGCAAACACCAACACCTTAACTATAACTTTATCTTAAAAAATACATCAAAGAGCAACACATTGCAATAATCAACCAAACACCCGAAGTTTAATTAATATCTTTGACTATTGGTTTTTCCAGTCTTCCTATTTCTAAATCAGTGCATATATCAGAGTTGTAATTACTTTGCCTTTCTGAAACTGCTAAGATTTTTATAGAGATTTACTGTCATATCTGTAGACTTGAGACAGGAAAGCTAAATAAGCATTACAAATTCTTTGCTGATATTCATGAAACTTTAACTGAACCTATATTTTAGGTTCAGTTTTTCAACTTTCTTCCTTGGTAAAACAATTCTGAGCATGAAGACCCATGAGAGTTGCTCAAGCGACCCGGTGACACCACCAGCTCACTCAACCACTGAGTGAAAGGACTGAGGCTATTGTGCTGCTCAGGCCTTGCAGTGCTGGGAATTACCTGAGTTACCCTAGGGGTCCTCTAGGGGTCTCAGGCATGTGAACATTGCCACCATGACATTGGTAATCAAACCTATGTTGGCAAAAGCTCACTACTACACTATATCCTGGCTGAACAAATCGTTTATTTTTAGTTTGGAAAAGAGTGTCTTGCATTTTTATAAATTGCAAGTTGTCATTGTTTGCATTGTGATCCAATTTCCTTCTCTTTAGCGATATTTTATATATAAAAATGACTTATTTCTTGGTGTTGCTAAATATGTCTGTTCTCACTATTCTCTGCTGTCCTGAGTTCCTTGAGTGCCCAGGAGCAAAAACTCTAAATGAAATGATGTGCAGGAAAGTTCTTTTACTTATTTTACTTTTTACCCTGGGGGCTATACTTGGTCGAACTTACAGTTTAGTTTTGGCTCTGCAATCACGGATCATTTCTGGCATGGTCCAGGGATATTGCGGAGTTCCACAGATCCAGCTCCTGTTTCCTTACCTGCTGTCCTATCTCTGTGGCCTCAATAAAGTAGTTTTAAACTATGAAATTATGTGAATTTTCTAGCCATCATTCATGCCAACTTAAGCCTAACATACATGAACAAACTGCAAAAAGGTTGTGAAGCATTAGGCATTTATCCATTTTGTGAAAACAAAAGAAAGAAAAAATAAAAACAAGAGAATCCATTATTGATGGACATGGAGAAGATGATGTTGAGTGAAATTAGCCAGAAGGAGAGAGTCAGATATAGAATGACTGTGTTTATTTGCATGACATAAATATATATTTGCATATTATGATACCAATATCCAAGGTCAAGTGAAACATTTATCAGTAGGTCTTGTCAAAGGTGGAAATTATCACAAAGGTGTGGGAGTCAGAGGTAGGGTAAGACAGAAAATGGAACAGTGTGCTAACAATTATCGAGGGTACTAATGCCAACCTAGAACTGAGCATTAAATAGAGGCAAAAAGATACACATGACAACCCTTTAATGTATGTTCTGTAATCCATAGTCTGGAAGGGAAGGAAAAGAGAAAGAGAGAGAAAGGGAAAGAAATAAAGAACCTGACATGGAGGCGGATTGGGGGGGAGGGTGAGGGAACCGGGACGTTGATGGTGGGGAGATGGGCGATGGTGGAGGGACGGGTGTTGGAACACTGTATGACCAAAATCCAAATGTGAACTTTGTAATTGTATATCTTTGTAATTGTATATCTCACGGTGGTATAATAAAATACTTAAAAAAAAAAAGAATGACAAAACAAAAAAAAAAGAGAATCCATTATTTAACAGCTGTTATTCCTGGGTAGTTGAAATATAGAATTATGTTCATTCTACTTTTGCTGTATTTTAATCTCATTACCAAAACAATATACGAAAGAAAAGAAATAAGCACATATGTCATAGCAACATCGCAAATTCCAGAATGTAAATGTATCCTGAGAGGTGATCGCCAGCATTATGTTATTTGAGGACAGTTTAGGAACATTCCTATGTAAAAAATAAATAAAAGTGACACTCAAGTGACATTCAGCTCTAGATTAGAATTATAAATTACAAATTCTCTAGGCAAAGGTCATTGTTTCAATAGGATCTAATTATGAATCATGTTTTTAGATAATATTTTTACAAATGTAAAAACGAATAGAAATTTGTGTGAACAAAAGCAATTGTTTTTGCTACTAATTAGCTATGGCCTTGGTAAAGACCTTAATGTTCTCTGCAATTCTTCCTTCTTTAATAGTGTGAGATAGTTATAGAATAGCATCTATATAACTATCCTGCCTGTTAATGTGTTTCTTTACCATGCTGCCCTCCCTGTGATGTCTGTGTATTCAATTTCTATGTATCCACACTTGAGGTTTTCACATCTGGTTAGGTGGGGATGTGTGTGATTAAAAATACAGAAGGTGTTAAGCAGTTGGCTCATAGTAAATCATATGCCTTTCATCCGAGAGACCTGGGTTCAATCTGCAGAACTATACATACATTCTCTTTCTCTCTGTTTCTGTCTCTGTCTGTCACACAAACACAATAGAGAAAATGCAGTTGAATTTCCAGTATACATCTTAAAAAAGAACTTAATATCCATTTAATAACAACCTTGAGATATGGCTACTATTTCCCAATTTGAAAAGCAAACAAAACACCCTGAGAATTATGGAATTAGTAAATTATTGAAGTTAGTCTAACAAATAAAAGACAAAGTTAGAGATGGAATAGGATAGTTCTTTACCTGTGTGGCCTCCAGGTTACCAGCAGAAATATAACACCTAGATTGGGGTAGGAATATGCTCTCCAAGCCAATATTCTCTTAGCATGTTTACTGGGCCTGGGGTCAGCACTAAAATGAGAACCTGCTTTCCTGTCTTTTCAGGAGGTGCTGTGGTAGTCATAGATTGCTGGTATTATCATCATAATTTTGCTTTTGTCGTTCGACTCCTTCAGATTTCTCAGGAAATTCCAAGCCAGGTGTCCAGAATGAAAGAAAATCTGAGAGACTTCAGATAATGAGGCTCCTTGACATGAGTGAGTAAAGGCTGCTGAGAGTTCAGAACTGCGGTCTTTAGTGCCAGGCACAAAAAGATGACTTTGAGAATCTTTTTCTTTGTTTTTTTCCAACCCTAGTGATTCAGCAAGTATGAAGTTGACAAGGCAAAACTGATAATTTAATACTGGCAAGGAGTTTGTAGTGTTTTACAAGCTGTAAGTTTAGCTTCTGTTTTGGGTAATTGTAAGAAACAGAAACTCACCCCTGTTGCCATAAGGAAGAGTAAGTGTATTTTTAGGATATTGATGAAAGGCTCATAATAAATGTGTGTTTGAGAGCTATGGTAGTGTTGGAATGAAAGGCTCTTGCACTCAGTAAGAATCTGAAGGGAGGTCTTTGGGTCACTCAGGAATCATGGAGGCTTAAGAAGTTTAACAACTATTCATTTAGTTGGAACATAGTCTGTCTAGCATCTGTATAGCCACCCCCCACTGCCTCTCCTATTCCTGGTAATAGTCTTCTGTCAGCAATCTCTCAAGATTCAGTCTCACAGAAAGTTCCAGCTGCGGTAAAAACAAGGTCAGCAGAGTGTACAGAGCAAATGTCTTGAATATTACCAAATATGAGATTGATAACATCACAGATGATGGACTATTGGCTAGAAAAAAATTGTTTGTTTCTCTGTACATAAACTCATTCTAAGAATCTACCAAGTTTTGGTTTTTGTTTGTTTGAAGATTTATTCAAACTTTTATCTATGGTAGAAGGTTTCCTATATCCCAGTGGTATAAACACATCATTTCCCATTTTTAAGTTGAATTCATTTGTTTAGTTTTATTTTATTTACTCATTACAAATAAAGGATCTCAAAAAAATCAAGGAAAAAACTTCAGAGCTTTCAGTTCCTACCTCCAGGGTGGTGCACATCTTTGGTGATGTATTTTTGAAATTTGAACCCAGTTTAGTACACTTGGATCTGCATATAGGTAGATGCAACTAGGCAGATGCAGAGGCTATTTTAGCGATGACTAGATTTTATTTTGTTTAAGTTGAACAGTGACATCTAGTGCCTGAAAAATTATGTCACTAGATCCAAATGAAGATAAGAATAAGATGACATTTTAGGTTGCTGGAAGTGAATGGAGAAGCAGTTACTAGTGAAACCCAGACTCTATCTCTCTGTTTCTTCTCTGTTCTCCTAAATACCACATTAGTGATGGCAAGTTCATCTTACCTATTCCACTTAAATCTGGACACAGCATATGTGAATATATGACTTCTCTATTTACAACTCTTCAAGCAATCTCTATAAAGGATTTCTCTCTCTTTCCAATCTTCTCTCTTATTTCTCTAAAGACATGCTCAGTTTTTGTCAGACTTATCTCTCCACTTTCCAAAAATCAAATAAGGCAGATGTGCAATGAGTCCAGTGGGGTGGGGATTGCCTTGCAAACAGCCAACCTAATTTCAGTCTTTAGCATTGAATATGGTCCACTCAAGAAAAATTCTTGTCACTTTCTTTGAGAAGTTTTACCATTTTTTCCATTTTTATTATTAAAACACAGTGATTTTCAAAGTACAGAGTTTTTCATAATACAGTAGTCAGAAAGACTCTTCTTTCAACACCAATCCCACTTCCAGTGTATTCCCACCACGAAAACCCTCATTTTCCACCCCCCCCACCCCCATGCCTGCTCCCTCAGCTGGCACCAATTATATTGACTATTGCAGCCCATGTATGGCAAGAGTGTTGATAAAGTCTATTTTTTTCCTGGTTTGTTATAGGCTAATCTGGCCAATTTCTGTTCTTGCATTGACCCTCTGAGTTTCTAGAACATGGTTGATTTCTACTAGTTTGATATATTGCACTGCCGCTTGATGGCCGTGCACCGCAGGGAGAGTCAATAGCAGCTCTTCCCATGTGTCAGTGTCTCTAGATCATGATCGACAGCCCCAGAGCAGTTTCGTGGGCAGGCCCACTGGGCCTTACGATGTGAAAGATGTGGGGGAAAGGGACCCCAGCTCTATCTCTCCAGGGAAGCCCAGTGACTGCTGAGACCTGCTTACCTGGGCTTGAAATCAGCTTCTGTCTTGGGTGGGGCTCTGACAAGCTATGAAGTCCAGACTTTGAACATGGCTGCCACTGTGGGGGAGGGCGATCCTTTGGATTCTCCTGAGGTTCTACTGGCATGGCAGGCCAGAACCAGAACCTGCCCTCCATCCTGGACACCTCATGACAAGTCCAGCATGAGGGAGAGCTGGTAGTAGCTCTACACTGTGAGTCAGTGTCTCTGGATCATGGCCGAAAGCCCAAGAGCAGTGTGTGGGTGGGTCCACTAGGCCTTCCAGAGAGGACAGAGGTAGGGTAAAGGGACCCCAACTCCATCTCTATGGAAGCCCATAGAGAATTTAACTGACAAGGCTCACATACCTGGGCTTGAGATCAGCTTCTCTCTTGATGGGGCTCTGACATTGAAAGCAGCTAAAGTCACTGGGTTTCCGTGGAGATATAGGTGGAGTCCCCTTCCCTCACATCTGTCCCATCTGGAAGGTGGAGTCCAGATGCCATTATGGTGCAGGGGGTTCCTCTGGCTTCTTCTGGACCTCTGTTGGGGTGGGAGGCCTACCTTTCAAGTGTTCATTTTTTTCTAATTGGATCTCTGTGAGTTACGAGGTTACTGATGATTGAGTTTCATACACAGTGTTTTGCACTAATGTCTTCTTCCTTCCACCAGTGTGCCCAGTTTCCCTCAAGCTCCACAGCCTCCCTCTGTTGCAGGTACTTCTTCATTTTTTTTAGGCATGTGGTTTGCAATATTGTTACTGAGATGGTATCAAGCATTTCATTTTACTTCCTGTCAGTACAGACTTCATAAAGAGAGTGAAAAACTTCCCTCTACCATTGTCATAAAGATCAGTTCCCTAGTCTCTCCCCTGTCTCAATTGTTGCAAGTGTCATATGAAGAACCAGTTTTTTACCCTTCATTCTACAGTCTTTGGGTATTAGTTGTTGGATTTTTTTGTTCCATGAGTGTGTGAGATCACTTTGTACCTGTCCCTCTCCCCTACTCATTTTACTCAGCATGATACTCTCCGTATCCTCCCATTTATCAGCAAATACAATGACTTTGTCTTTTCTAATGGCCATGTAGTGTGCATGTGCCACAGATTTTTTACCCAGTCATCTGTTTGGGGGAACTTGAGTTATTTCCAGATCTTAGTTTGTGTAAATAGTGCCACAATAAGCAGAGTGCAGAAAGGCTCATTTTCTTGAGATATTGTCTCTTTTTGATGCCTTTGTAAACCAATTTCAATCTAAATTTGTATAGTATTCACAGTATCTGTAACTTTGTAATGTTTAGTTAAAATCAGTCTTGAATTGTTGAATCATAACCATTACTTCATGTAGGATAGCTTGATTTTGTCAATCGAGTTAACTCATTATTTCATGTAAGATTAGTTTGGTTTAATTGAGTTGTAAATTCCTTCAGCACAAATAATGAATCCTTGCATACTCTGAGTTCCTTTTCAAATTGAGCATGCCTGTCTGTCATCATTTAATAATATTTCTATAAGTTTATAAATCTTAGAGTTCTGTCATTTTTGGTTTATCTGGTTAATGCTCATGAGGTTTATTTTGTAATCTTGATTTCTATGTAAAAATAAATTGTATATTCCTGAGGTACAAAGGAGCTATATATACAGGAGTTAAAGGGTCATGTGATCACATCTCTTTATCAGAAAAATTATATCATTTAATTTACTGAAACACTGTAATTTAGTTTTACATTTTAAAATTTAGACTGATATACCAATGTGTTGCAAACTGGTCATCATTTTTCTTTCACTCTATGAGATTTGTGGCCTAGTTAACAATTCCAGAAAGGCTTGTGCTGAGAGCTGCAGAGATAGTATATTGTGTAGGACACTTTTTTGATCTAATGCCTACCAAAAGCAGTATCAGGAGTAATTCCCAAGAGCAGAGGCATGAGTAACCCCTGAGAGTCACTGGGTATGACCACCAAAAAGATCCTTGTACTTTCTTTCTAGTGTGACTCT
This sequence comes from Cryptotis parvus, assembly GCA_021461705.1. NCBI lineage: Eukaryota > Metazoa > Chordata > Mammalia > Eulipotyphla > Soricidae > Cryptotis > Cryptotis parvus. Next base: position 83,626 of record JAJIBD010001891.1, read on the forward strand.
TTTATTCCTCTGTGTGAAAACTCCCTTATTCCAATATTATCCTTCCATCCCAAACTCATTTGTTCTGTTAAACAGGTAATTTATTTGCTATCAACTGTTAATATTTTCATTGATTATTTCTATTTGTTTCTCTTTTTAAAGTTATAATCACTATATTATGAAATTCAGTAATAGTTCAAATTTTGCCTGCTATTCCCAGCAAACTCCAATAATAAGAAAAGGAATCAGAAATGTCAAAAGTAGAGAATCAAAAGGAAACTTCTTACATTAAAGTAATTATTGTAACACTCTTAGACAAGTGAATTTAACATATCATGCAGTATTGCTGAAAGATAAAGACAAAATATTTGATGGGCTGGATTTAGAGATGACTACAAGAGTATGCTACCCGCGCAGCAGAGCCTGGCTAGCTACCCGTGTCGTATTTGATATGCCAAATACCAGTAACAATTATAGACCTAATTTCCATGACCTGATGGAATGGTTTGAGGTTCTTTATGTTCCTGGAGCAAGCAGGTGCCCTTGGGCTCTACTTGCATGAGAAAGGACATATGGAGATGTTACTGGTGCCCGCTCGAGCCAAATCGATGATGAATGGGAAGACAGTGATACAGTGATACAGTAAGTCTTTTACATGTTGTTTGTGTGTGAGAGAGCATTCAAATGCTCTAGACTCCAAAAAGTAGGACCTCACACATATGAAGCATGTACTGTCACTGAACTGTATCACCATGCCCATTAGAGGTCAAAAGTGTTTACTTAACTAAAATTAATGAGATTTCAGTTACATGTCCTTGGATGATTTTTTTTCTTCTTTCTGGGTAACACCTGGCAATGTTCAGGGGTTACTCCTGGCTCTGCACTCAGGAACCACTCCTGGCGGTACTTGGGGGATGTTGGGAGTCAAACCCAGGTCTACTGCATGCAAGGCAAATGCTCTCTGAGTGTACTATCATTCTGTCCTCTAATGACCTTAATGAATGAATAGGCAATCAAAATATTTTGCAAAATTTAAATGGAATATTTTTCATCTAGACCACTCTTTATTGTTCTATTGGAATCTTGTGAGCCGAATTAGGAAAGCTAGAGAGCATCTTAACTAGCATAGTTAAGAGAACACTAAACTCAGCAAAAAGACAAAACTTGCATTTTATGTGGCATGCTGGGAGTATATCAATGCTGAAATGAGTCAAGTTTCATAAAGGGTGAGTCAGTTTTTCTTAATGCAGGACTGGCTAAATAAGGAACTGATTTTTTTGTTTTGTTATTTAGTTCCTTCCTGAATAACTTTAAAGCATCTCTCAAAACAAAAGGATTGACTCAAGGGGGCAGATGGAGGTGTATTATCTTCAAAATAGGAAAAAGCAAATTGAATCTCTTGGTGGAGAGAGCAATAAGTTAATTTTTTTCGGCAGATTTCAACTGCCTCTTGCAGCTACGCCATTCTTTTGACTCAGTTTTAAAGAATTATTGAGCATTGATACTTTATGGCTAAAATTGCCAAATCTATTTAGTTGCTAGGTACTGTAGCAATTTAATAGATTTGTAAAATTCTAAAATGGTCATTGCTATGATAGAATATGACTCTGGGATGTTGGGTTTGCCCATTTGTCTGCCAAGATATCAAGATTCTTTTGGGTATAGAGAGATGCTGACTATTCTGCATGAAAAAGTGAGATTTTTATCTCAAACTAAGCACTTTTAGTTGAAAATCTCAATAAGAAAATGGATAAATAATACATAGCTATTAAATCTCAGGGTGCCAGAAGGTAGATTAGGGTCAGATGCTGGGAATTTAATGGATAAGCAAGTGATTAGGTGAGAGAAATTTTTATATTTTTGTTTATGGTTTTCCCCTTTATTGACTAATCCCAGAATTAACAAGTATTTTGGAAAAGGAATGAAGTTAACCATAATATCAGATATGTATTCTTAATAACTCAAACATTTATGAAGTGATAATTAACAAAACATTATATTTAATGGAAAGCAACAAAACAAAAGAGGCTGAGACTCTAAAGCATAGCAATACTTAGGCAGTTCTATATAGTACAGTGTATATGTATGCATATATAAATCACTTAATCACTTAGCTTCCCATAGATCATCGATTACTCGAGCAGGCACCAGTAACATTTCAATATGTCCTGGCACATGCAAGCTAGCCCAAGGGCATCTGCCCGCTCCAGGAACATAAAGAGTCCTCAAACCATTCCATTCAAGTCATGGAAATGAGGTCTATAATTGTTACTGGTATTTGGCATGTCAAATACAGCATGGGTAGCTTGCCAGGCTTCGCCATGCGGGTGGGACAATCTTGTAGTCACCTCAAAACTCAAGCATTCATAGATGAACCACTTACGGCCACGAGAGCAGTGCTGTCATCAGCTCTTCTTTAGGGTGGAGTTCTGACGAGAGGGGGTCTGGATGTGGAAAATGGGGGGTCCTCATGGTTTGGGGGGTTCCTCTGGCTTCTGGGAGGCTCTCCTGGGGTGGCAGGCCAGGGGCTAGAACCCGCCATCCCTCCCGGACGGCTCGTGGTAAACTGGGCACAGGGAGAGCAAGCAGCAGCTCTGCCCTGTGTGTGAGTCTCTCTTTGTCTATGTCCCTGTATTTCTCAATCTGTCCTCTATTACCATTGAGTCTAAGATTAAACCGCAGCAGCAGAGCTGCCGCGCACCTGCACAACTGTGGATCTGGAGTCTCTGTCTTGCAGTGGTTGGTTGTGGTGGCTGAAGCTCAGAGTCACACCCACTGAGCCTGGGGATGGGTAGAGGCCCCCAATCCTTGCTCCAAGTCCAGCAGGTGCAGCCGCCTGCATGGTGAGCAGGCCCTAGGAGCTATGTAGGACATGACCAGGTGCTGGCTGAGCCTTTTGCTTTTCCCCAGAAACTCCATAGGACAGCTTACCATGAGGCCAAGCTGCGCAGCCGTAGATCAGAAGATTACAGGTTCAACTCCTGGCTGACTCAGTGGGACTAGCAATGCATATATAAATACATGAATTTTAATAGAATTATGCATATTTTTGTTTGTACCTATAAGGGATAAAAGTTAACTATAAATGAAGTTACAAATACAATGATAGAAATCAATTCTCACCAAAGATTTGTTCTACCAAGTAATATTTCACCCAGAGGTTGATGGAAATCCTTTCTACCCTGAAATTATTTCATTAACATAGTATAAATATTTGGCACAATCTATTCTGAAATATATTTATGGAGCAATTTTGAAAAAGGTGAACAGCATTGATAAGGGAATGCAGTGGTGAGATATTATGTAAATAATGACTAGCTAATGCAGTGGATTGCATTATTGAAAATAATTCAGTGGTTATTGAATGTTCAATGATTATTGAATTTGGGAATAGTTTCAGCCATATATTAGTAATATATAGCTAAAGCTTTTTAACAATATTAACAATATTAAATTAAAGATTAACAATAAAATATTGATATGAAATTTAGTGTGTTAGGAAGAAAGATTTAACATAAGTAGTATGTTACGGATTTGGTAAGTGTGGGTGTACATTTTAACAATAGTCCCTATTTTATCTCTGCTACCACTTATGTTACCCTTCCATCACTTTCCTTTTATGACTTTTTCAGTCGCCACCCAATTTGTTTCTTTCAACTCAGCCATTGGATGTCTGATAATTCAACATTTTATTTAAAGGTGACATGTTGTTTAGGATACATGGTTATAATAGTGTTAATGTGTGTTTTGTTTGTTTGTTGTTGTTTTGTTTTGGGGCCACATTTGGTAATTCTCAGGGTGGCTGAGCATCTGTGTAGTGCACTCTCTGAGGAATTACTGCACTAAGGAATTACTCCTGTGATGGTCGGATACCACATGGGATGCAAGGGATTGAACCTTGGTCAGCCGAATGCAAGATAAATTATCTCCCTACTGTACTATCGCTCCGACCCAATAATTAAATGCATGCACTCTCCAAGACTCTCCACCGTTGTCCTTGTGTTGTCCTTGTGTCAAGTCTGCATCTTAACCCCCAAAGTCTCCACCAACCTTTTCATCCCATTGGTTTATAATAGCAGGGTCCATGGTTTGTCATCATTTGATAATGTCTATTCCTCTTTATTGTCTGTTCACATAATGGATAAATAAGGTCATCTGATATTTGTTCTTCTCCCCTCTGAGTTATTTGACTTAGAATGATGCTCTCGTTATTTACATTCAAATTGCATCAAATTGCAATATTTCATATTTTCTTATAACTGCCTTGTATTCCACTATGTAAACATGCAACTTCGTTATCCATTCATCTGTTGATGGGCACTTATGTTGTTTCAATATACTAGTTATGGAACATAGCACTGTGATGAACATAGGTGCATATATATTTTCAATTAATGTTTTTGTATCTCAGGGTAATTAGTGTCAAGAAATGCAATTGCTGGTTCATGTGGGAACTCTAATCTTGGGTTTTGTGATGTCTCCATACTGCTATCTATAAATCATTCATGCCTATATTTAAAACTTCTCAACTTTGCTTCACCATTTATTGACCTAAGTTATTATGTTATTATTTAAAATATCTTCTAGATTTTCATATTGTGATGCCAAAGCCTGTGTGACTCCTAATAACAGTTCCATAAATAGTTCTCTACTGTGTTATAAAGTTGAGAGTGACCAGCAGTGTTGCATATTTATCCTATAAATGTATTTGCTCATGGGGGCAAGGGTTCTGTTTCTCTTCATTGGAAGGATTCCCAAGTAGTTCTTTGAATTCCAGGGACAATTTTGACCAACCTGGTCAATAGTTCTAAGTGAAAGCCTGGGGACATAACCAGCTCAGACTCTATAGGGCAGGAAACCAGCAGTGTCACACCTGATCTGAGGACCTCCAGAGTTATATCAATGCTCAGGGCCCAGGTGGTAACAAAACTTAATACAGGTAGTGTGTGTACCCTAGCCCCCTGTTTTATTTCTCCCTCCCAAGCATATAGTTTTTTTTTTTTTGCTTTTTTTGGGTCACACCCGGCAATGCTCAGGGATTTCTCCTGGCTCTGCACTCAGGAATTACTCCTGGTGGTGCTCGGGGACCATATGGGATGCTGTGGATCGAACCGGGCCGGCATGGGCCAGCCGCGGCAAGGCACATGCCCTACCTGCTGGGCTATCGCCCTGGCCCCACATATATAGTTATTTTTAAAAAAGCATGTTTTTTAATTACATTATAGAAGTATATTCTACTCCTATATAGAATCTCGGCCTTAACATAATATTGCTACTTAGAACTGAATCTAAAATCAGTATCATACCAGGTACATGCTGTCAATTCATCCAGCACTCATTTTAAATTGGCTGACAGATTCACTTCTGATATGGATCGTTCAGAGGAAAACGAATAATTTTTGTTTCTGGTATTTATCCTAATTTACCTTTAGTCACATTTTATAATAATTATCTCTTAATTGTCATCTTAGTTGGGAATTAAGTATATTTTCTACTTCAAGTGATGTCCTAAAACCATCCTTTTCAATGAAATTATGAAATTTACCTGCAAATGGATGGACATGGAGTCTATCATGCTGAGTGAAATTAGTCAGAAGGAAAAGGACAGATATAGAATAACTGCATTCATTAATAGGCTATAGATACCAGTGTTTTAATAAATATGGGAAATGGTAATGGCAGATTAAAACTCACCACTGAATATACACAAAGAGACTTAAGTGATAAACTGTAAATATCTGCAGGGCTAGCCACAATGTGTAAAATAAGAGGGAGAGAGATGCAGAGACAGAGAGAGAGATAGAGAGAGAGAAAGAGAGGAAACTGGGGTACCTGCTATTAAGGCGGGTGGGGGGGGGAGGGGGAGGGGACATTGGTGTTGGAAATGGGGCACTGGTGGAGGGATGGGTGCTGGAATACTGTATTACCAAGAACCAATTATGAACACCTTTGTAATTGTATGTTTCACGGTGGTATAATAAAAAAAATTTTAAAAAAAAGGAAAAAAAAATAAATAAAACCATCCTTTTCAAATTTTTATTATACCGTCATGATATATACAATTACAAAGATGTTCATGTTTGGGTTTCAGTCATACAGTATTCCAGCACCAATCCCTCCACCAGTGCCCATTTCTCACTACAGTGTCCTGTGATTCCCTCCCTCCTCCCCCCCACTTTGCCTATGTGACAGAAACTTCGCCTATTCTGTCTCTCTCTCTCTCTCTCTCTTTCTCTCTCAATCTTCTCTTAAACACTGTGACTTGCAATACATATATTTTGAGGTTATCATGTATATCCCATTGCCTACATTCAATTCAGTTGTAGCCTGCTATTTTCATTTCCAACAGTTATTAGCACATTGGCCCCTTCTCTATCTTACTTAAACTCTGAGTCCCATACATTTGTGGTAGTTTCCACCCACTGACAAGTTCTCCTGATTCATGTTTTGCCTTGCCTTGGATATTAGTAGCATACTACTTTTTTTTTTTTTTTAAGGATGTCTTAGGCATGATTTTTTTTTTTTTTTTCTTTTGGGTCACACCGGCGTGCTCAGGGGTTACTCCTGGCTCTGCACTCAGGAATTACCCCTGGCGTTGCTCAGGGGACCATATGGGATGCCGGGGATCGAACCCGGCCGGCATGGGGGCCGGTGTAGGCCAACGCCCTACCCGCTGGGCTATCGCCCGCCCCCGCATACTACTTTTTTATATTCAACAAATACATGCAGACTTTCTGTATCTATTCTTTTCCCTCTGGCTAATTTCATTCAGCATGATACTCTCCATGTCTGTCTATTTATAGGCAAATTTCATAACTTTGATTTTCCTAACAGCTGCATAGCATCCCATAGTGTAGATGAACCAAAATTTCTTTATCCAGTCGTCCATTCTCAGACACTCTGGTTGTTTCTAGATTCTGGCTTTTGTGAATAATGCTGCTATGAACATATAAGTGTAGATGATGTTTCTGCAGTGTGCTTTTGGCCCCAAAAGTATATTCCCAAATGTGGTATGGCTGAGTCAAATGAAGCCCAATTTCTAGTTTTTGGAGGAATGTCCATATTGTTTTCTAAGATAGCTGTAACAGTCAACATTTCCACCAACAAAGGATGAGAATCACTTTTTCCTCACTTCAACGTCAGCACTAGTTCTTGCTCTTTTGGATATGTTAGTCTCTGCGGTGTGAGATGATATCTCATTGTTGTTTTGATTTGCATCTCCCTGATGATTAGCGATGATGAGCATTTTTCATATGTCTTTTGGCCATTCAAATTTCTTCTTATTGGAAGTTTCTGTTCATTTCTTCTCCCCCATTTTTGATGGGTTTGATTGTTTTCTTCTTGATAAGTTCTACCAGTGCCTTATATATCCTGGATATTAACCCTTTATCAGATGGGTATTGGGTGAATATTCTTTCACACCCTGTAAGCTGTCTATATTTTGGTCATCGTTTTTTTTTTTGAGGTGCAGAAGCTTTTTAGTTTCATGTAGTCCCATTTGTTTATCTTTGCTTCAAATAACTTTGTTAGTGGTGTTTCATCTCTGAAGATGCCTTTAGCTTCAATGTCATGGAGGAATTTACCTACATTTTCTTCAACGTACTTTATGGGTTCAGGTCTGATATTGAGATCTTCAATCTATTTTGATCTGACTTTCATGCATGGTAATAAAGAGAGGTCAAATACTTTTTTTACATGTAGCTGCTCAGTTTTCCCGGCACCACTCGTTGAAGAGGTTTGCCTTGCTCCATTTTGTATTTTATGCTCCTTTATCAAAGATTAAATGATCAGTATTTGAGTATATGTGTTAGGACACTCAACTCCATACCATAGATCCATAGGTTTGTTTTTAGTACAATACCATGCTGTTTTAATTACTATTGCTTTGTAGTACAGTTTGAAGTTGGGAAAGGTATCGCTTCTCGGCCTTTTGGCTAAGATCAAGTGAAGTTGGGAAAGGTGATGCCTACAATCTTCTTTTTCACAAGAATTGCTTTAGCTATCTGTGGGGTTTTATTATTCCATACACATTTCAGGAGTGTTTGGTCAGTTTCTTTGTAGAATGTTATAGGTATCCCAATAGGGACCATATTAAATATTTGTAAATCTCTAGGGAGTATTACCATTTTGACTATGTTAATTCTTCCAGTCCATGAGCAGTTTGTGTGTTTCCATTTTTTCGTGTGCTCCTAAATATTTGAAGCAAAGTTTTTGTGTTTTTTCTTTGTACTGGTCCTTTACATTCATAGTTAAGCTGATTCCTAGGTATTTTATTTTCTGTGACACAATTGTGAATGGGATCATTTTCTTAATATCCCTTACTTCTCTATCATTATTTGCATATAAGAAAGTCATTGACTTTTGGGTATTGATTTATTACCCTCTCACTCTATTAAAAAGCTCCTAGAAACAATAGATAACTATTGTTTATAGTTATCAATAATCAATAACAATAGAAACAATAGTTATCTATTGTTTCTAGGAGCTTTTAGTTAGACCATTTTAGGTTTTCTAGGTATGGTATCATATCATCTGCAAATAATGACAGATTGAATTCTTCCTTGCCTATCTGGATGTCCTTAATGCCCTTTACTTCTCTGATGGCTATGGCAAGTACTTCCAGTACTATATTGAATAGAAATGGTGAGAATGGGTTATCTCGTCTTGTCCCTGATCTTAGGGGGGAAGGCTTTAAGTTTTTCCGCATTGAGAATGATACTTTCTGTGGGCTTTGGTAAATGGCTTAACAGCAACCTGAACACCAAGTTTTACTAGTAGACAGTGCTTTAAGATATTTACTGAGTAGTATTATTTTGAGCTTCCTGGTAAAATTGGTCTTACCAGGAATGATTGCTGAATATCTAATCTCCTTTATTGTCTCATGTTTAGTAAAATTAAACATCAATGTTTAATGAACATCAATGTCTGAAAATCAGTGCCTCTTTTTCTTTGTAAATTGGAGTTAAACATTATGGACTTTAGAATGAGCAATATTATTCTAAACCTAGTTCAATGAATACCTCCTACACAGATTCTTTATTTGTACTCAGAGTAGTCAAATTTAGAAGTGAATAAATCATTTTATGAGGGAAAAAAAGACATACTTTAGGAAAATAACTGATATTTAGCAACATAACGCCTATTTACTTTTTGTTCTCTTAGGGATTGGATCACATCAGCAGTGCTTAGGCTTACTCCAGAGATTACTTTTATCCATGCTTACTTCTATCCATGCTTACTTCTATCCATGCTAAGAGACCATATGAGGTGCCAGGGATAACCACATCCCTTTGGTCCTTATAACTTGTATATGTAGGAATGACCTTCTCAATATAAATGCATGGAATAGGGCATGACCAGTGTGTTGTTTGGCAAATATAAAATAACACATTTACTATCTAAAATCTATAAAATTACATCAAAAAGTTAGCTGCACCTTAAAAAATATTTAGGATTGGGGGAATAACAAAGTCTTTTATTGAGAGTACTTTTGAAGATTTTAAAGTGATGTATCCACACTGAGGCTTTGAAGTGGATAAGAAAGGAAGCTGGTGCTTTAATTTAAGAGGTGCCAAGCAAACACTGCCCTGAATTAATAGCCTACTCATGAAAGATGACTATTTCATTAATTCAAGTAAGGAAGGTCAAAATAAATTCCATGCAATGTATAGGCAGAAGAAAAGAATGCAAACATAAAGTTCATTGGTATCACAAGCTTGTTTCAGAAACTAAGCTTATGATTTTAAGTCTTTTATTCTGCGTTTGTGGATAATTCCATCCATCTTTTCTTCCTTCCCAATATCTTCTTCCTTCCTTAATTTCCCAAGCTTCCTCAAGGTAAGAGGAATCCTAAAAGAAAAGCACAATGCATATGAATTTTTTCCTGACCTCATATACAATACGTTTAGCTGATTGTGTAACAAAATTCTAGTGTATCCGTGTGGGAAATCACCAGACTAACTATTGCTTATATTTGTCCTGAGTCTTAATCAAATGACAGATAATATTCTCTGATTTCAATATTTTCCATATGCTTCATGAAAATATGAATCATTTAACTTGATTTGGAGGTTAGATAGATGGGACGTTTTATACGTAGAAAATTTGAGAAAAAACAAATTCCAAAAATAATATGATATAGGAAATGATAACAAAAGATGAATTGGGAACAAACAGCCAAAATACCAGTGTTTGCTCTACTAACATTCATAGTGTTTAAGGAACTGCAGGTTATGATTCAATATAATAAATCAGAAAATGGCATTATGATATACAATTTTAAATAATTTTTACTAACATGAAATTTGCTATTTAGTAACCATTTAAAGTTCCTTATGGAAAAGATCTATTTAAAAATATGAAATCAGGGGCTGGAGCGATAGTCCAGCAGGTAGGGTGTTTGCCTTGCATGCGGCCGGCCAGTGCCGGCGCTGGTTCGATACCTGGCATCCCATATGGTCCCCGAGCACCGCCATATTTGGGGCTGAGTTATTTAGAAAGAGTACCTTTTGAAAGGAACCGTGCAGAGCCTCGCAAGAAGCCAGAGGAACCCCCCACACTATTAGGGCCGCCATTTTCCACATACAGACTCCCCAGGTCATCAGAACTCCACCCAGCAGAAGAGCTGATAGTCAGAGTCCCACCCGACAGCAGTCTTTTTTTAATTAATATTTTATTATACCACCATGAGATATACAATTACAAAGTTGTTCATGTTTGGAGGTTTCGATCACACAGTGTTCCAGCACCCATCCTTCCACAAGTACTCAACTTCTCACCACCAATGTCCCCAATTCTCTCCCCCGCCCCATATCCTGCCTCTATGTCAGGTTTTTATCTCTTTTTTCTCTTTCTCCCTCTCTCTCTCTTTCTCTCTTCCTTCTCTTACATATTGTGGATTGTAATACATACACTTAGAGGTTATCAGGTGTATCTTTTCCCTGTATTTAATGCTCAGTTCTAGGTTGGTATTAGCCCTTTCAACAATTATTAGTGCATTGTTCCCTTCTCTGTCTTACCTAATCTATGACTCCCACACGTTTGTGGTAATGTCCACCATAGCAAGACCTGATCCACGTTTTGCCTGCCCTTGGATTTTGGTATAATAATATGTATATATAGAGAGATAGATAGATAGATAGATAGATAGATAGATAGATAGATAGATAGATAGATAGATAGATAGATAGATAGATAGATAGATAGATAGATAGATAGATAGACAGACAGACAGACAGACAGACAGATAGATAGATAGCCTGGCAAGTTACCCATGTTGTATTTGATATTCCAAATACCAGTAACAATAATAGACTCATTCCCATGACCTGATGGGATGGTTTGAGGTTCTTTATGTTCCTGGAGCAAGCAGGTGCCCTTGGGCTACACTGGCATGTGACAGGACATATGGAGATGTTACTGGTGCCCACTCGAGCAAATAGATGATTAATGGGAAGACAAGTGATACAAATGATACAAGCGATACAAATGATATATATATATATGTATATATACACATATATGTATATATTTATGTCATGCAAATAAATGCAGTCATTTTACATCTGCCTTTTTCCTTCTGACTAATTTCACTCAACATTATCCTCTCCATGTCCATCCATTTAAATGCAAATTTCATGACTTCATTTTTCCTAACAGCTGTATAGTATTCCATTGTGTAGATGTACCAAAGTTTCTTTATTCATTCATCAATTCTCAGGCATACTGGTTGTTTCCAGATTCTGGCTATTGTGAATAGTGCTGAAAACATAGGTAGAGGAACAAACATGGTAACTTCAGTATCTGTATTGCAAACCAAATACCCAAAAAAGAGAGGGGGAGAGGGACAAGTTCCCTGCCACAGAGATAGGCTGGAGGTGGGGAAAAGGGGGACATTGGTGGTGGGAAGTGTGAAATGCTGGAGGGATGGGTGTTGGAATATCTTACGACTGGAAACCCAATTATAAACAGACTTGTAACTTTGTGTCTCATTGTGATTCAATAGAAAGCAAGCAGGAAGGGAGGAAGGAAGGAAGGAAGGAAGGAAGGAAGGAAGGAAGGAAGGAAGGAAGGAAGGAAGGAAGGAAGGAAGGAAGGAAGGAAGGAAGGAAGGAAGGGGGAAGGAAGGAAGGAAGGAAGGAAGGAAGGGAAGGAAAGAAGGAAGGAAGGAAGGAAGGAAGGAAGGAAGGAAGGAAGGAAGGAAGGAAGGAAGGGAGGAAGGGAGAAGGAGAGGAGGGAGGGAGGGAGGAGGGAGGAGGAGAGGAGGGAGGGAGGGGGGGAGGGCGAGCAAACAATAACATAATTTTTCAAATAAATAAATCATTAAAAATCAGAGAAGGAGAGGTAGTTAATCTGATCAAAACATAAAATGCAGATTTCACAGTGTAAGGAAAGAAAATAGGAGATAGAAAAAATATAGAAATGGTTAGAGAAATAACACCTTGGTATATACAGTAAAAAAGCTACAGACTCTTTAAAAACTTTTTAATATCAGTATTTTCTATACATAATAATATCACATTAATATCCTGAACTAACCAATAAAAAATGCCTCAAGAAAGACAGTTAAAACAAAGCTCAACCTTATCCTTTTTTTTTTAACATAGACCAACTTAAGAGCCACCGATAAATAAACCTGAAAGTAAAAGACTGGAAAAAAATCAGGGACCGGGGTGATAGTCCAGTGGGTAGGGCGTTTGCCTTGCATGCTCCCGGGTTTGATACCCGGCATCCCATATGGTCCCCAGAGCACTGCCAGAAGCAAATCCTGAGTGCAGAGCCAGGAGTGACCCCTAAGCATTGCTGGGTGTGAGCCAAAAAGCAAAAACGAAAAATAAATCATAGACAAATGGTAACCTTAAAGCAAATGGGGCATCTATACTTATATCAGAAAAAAGAAGCATTGAGCTAACAAACAGGTATCATGTAAAGTTAGAAAGAAAGACCAGATGATCTCACACATATATTGGGTACAGAGAAGCAAAGCAAGGAAACAGACAAAGCCAAAAGAAAACAAACTCTGAGGGGTCTGACTGCACATCAGAATTTACCAGAGAGGCACAGAAAGAGACTATAATAGATAGGTGGAATCCAATGGACTGTGGCAAAGGATTACGAGTATCTATGCCAGTGGTAACACACTTCAACAAGGTATAAAATTGTATTTCTGACACATAAACTGTCTTATAAACTGTTACCTCAATCATTTAAAAAATTCCAAAATGAAATTGAAAATAGAAAGAACTAAAATTCTGGATTAAACAAACCTCCAATGGAAAGTCTTCTTTGTTTTAATTTCCCGTGTTCTCTAAGTTTATTGAATTGCCTAAGAGCTTGTCAAAATACTGTCCATCAGTTCTCAGGTTCTAGAAAGTGATAGTTTTCTCTGGCTGGATAAGCTTAGTGGATTTGCCTAAAAAGAGTGATGACATTGGTAGATTCTCATTTAGGCTTTAAAAGACCTGACCTATCAAACTATCCTTTATATTTAAAAAAAGTTTTAGATTTTTTTTCTGTGACCCACATACAAGATGGGTGATGTTTTATCATTTTTCTTGGGATTTATTTGGTCTAGCTTTAAGAAATTTTTTTGGTCTAGCTCCTTTGGTCTAGCTTATTTGGTCCAGTTTATTTGGTCTATCTTTTTAATTCCAGCATTTTGCGGTCTAGATTTTTTGGTCTAACTTATTTCTTATGATTTATTTGTTCTAGCATTAAGTTGGATTTGGCAGATAGTTCAAAGGAGCAAAGCAAGGTCCAGGGTTTGATCATCCACACAATGCATGGCGCTTTTATTCAGGGTCATATTCTGTGACCCTCCTAGCAACTTTTAAAAGATCCCCCCACCCCCAACCTCACCTTCACCAAAAGAACTTGGAAATTTCGTTGTTAATGGTTATTCTTGTTAGCAAACAAAAGTAAAGTGCATTCACTTGGGACACGGAGGTAGATGGAGTCATGTTCTGCAAGGTGCTGGAAGCAGAGGCTCATACATACTTCTTGTTCTTTTATAGGAAAAAACAAGGCATCATGTCTCAAATTCAGAAAAACTGTTTCATCGCACTTCCTAGATTTTAGAACCCTCCTTTAAATAACTGATGGGTTATTTAAAGGAGGAAATTTAAAGGAAAAACACGTTTAAGAATCATTGCATAATTAAAAGAGCTGTACATTTCCAAATCTGTTATTTTCCATTTGAGGTATGTATATGAATACAAATTTATGCTCATGCAGCTTTAGAAATGCCTAGTGCTAAGCAACCATTATGAATTGGACTCAAGTCATAAATAGATATTTTTTTTGTGCTAAACAATGTGCCATTTTACTTCCTAATTCTTCTTAGGTATTATTCACTTTAACTATATTTCTATTTATAAGGCTAAACCATCATGAATACACAACAAAAGATTCATTGGCAAATCAAGGACTACAAATTATATTCGAGTTACTCAGTAACAATAATTACAGGTTTTAAGGATTGACAAGGAATTTTGGAGATAATCCCCATTCTTTAATCCTATAAATGAGGATAGGAAACTTTGTTGATTCCTTAAACAGTAATTATGTCTCAAGTGACTTTCCTCAGTCAGATGATAATGCCATTAAATAAAAAATGGCAAAGAATGCTCAGTCCATGTAACATATTGTTATGTCACCAATTATTTACGGTGGACAGTATTTCTAAGTATTTTCATGTAGGCTTTGGGAAAAATTGCTTCTTTATAGATTCCAGTAATCATTAATAAAGTCTTCTCTTTGAGTTCCAGAAATAACTATTTACATCACAGCTATTTTCTATACACACTTCAAAACTTCTTTCTCTTAACAATTTGAAGATTCAAAGAATAGGAGATATATTTCATTTCCCTTGACCTTAAGTTTTCCAGGATAAATTTTTGTACTCAGAGATTTTACTTATGAAATGTCATTATCATCTAACACACTTTTCTAGAAATGAAAATTTATCTCATTAAAGAGTAGTTTCTATTAATCCCCAAATCTCAATTTGCTATTATTACTACTTATAATTAATCAATAATCCTGAAATATGAAACAGGTATAGAAAAACAACAAGGCATTATCAGTCACAGTCAACTCCTAAAAAAATGTGGTTACCATCATCAAGACCATTAGCACCAGAAATAATTTATCACAAATTAAACCATGTGGGAGGTGGTTTCATTTTATATTCTTTCAACCCTATTGGAAATGAGGACAAAAGTACAAAATGTTCTAAGATGAGCAAATTTTCATTCATTCTTTTATTCAAATTTTGTAGAGCTACTACTTAAAATACTTTTTTTAACTAACCTAGAGATCAACCTGTTTTTAAAAATTCGTGAAAATTAATTCTCATGGAAAAAATCTTCATTGTCACCATAAATAAAAGTCACTACAGAATCTTTACTCCAATATAGACCTTTTGTATTTCTTTCTCTGTTTTTTTGAGGTCCTTTTTCTCATACAGTCTGTGTTTGGGTTCATTTTCCTTTACATAATCTAGGGAATCATAAATGATACCAAACTGATAGCCTTGCTATTACTAAAATTAATTCTGAGATGATGTCTGGGGTTGTCTTGAACGTTTCAACAAATGAAATTTGACAAACATTTGTTGCACAGAAGTTCTCAGTTGTCAGGGATGCCGCCAGGGTCCCCTACAGTGTCAGGACAGAAGTTCTCTTCTACCTCCAAGAACACTGAGGGAACGGATGAAAACTCCTGAGTCCGGCGCAGTTTCAAAAAGACTTTTAATAGTACAAAAGCTCTACAACTGCAATTCAATATAATGAAAGAACTCTAGCTCTGGTCAGAACTTAGACCATACAAGAGAGCCTAAATCTCCCACCAAAGAGAGAGGATCTCACCCGAGAGGAGTCCTACCATAAAGAAGGGGGGAAAAGGCGAAGGGGCCTCTAGTCTGTCCCCTTATATACGCCAAAGTAATCTGATCTGTGACAGAAAGGGCCCTATCAACAAAGAACCCTAAACAAATTGTAGAAGGGCAGTGCCACACCCTATTACAGGTATAAACAAAGGTTATGCCAAGGACTAATCCCTTCTATGGAGATTATCTCTTAAGTAAAACACCTGAGAGAGAGAGAGAGAGAGAGAGAGAGAGAGAGAGAGCTGGTATAAAGTAATACATCTTCATTTCATGAGCTTCATGTAATCTAGATGTTATCCACAAGGTCCTTCTTATTTATTATCTGCACCAGGGTGACTCTGAGTATCTTGTTCTCCATATACTGAAAGGGTCACACTAACCTGCTTGAGAGCAAACTAGTATGATCACTTCACTTGATCACTTGAATCCCGTTATTCATCGATTTGCTCGAGCAGGCGCCAGTAACATTTCCATTGGACCCTATCACGTGCCAATGTAGCCCAATGGCATCTGGTTGATTCAGGAATATGAAGAGTCTCAAACTGTTCCTTCAGGGTCTTTACAAGGAAGTCTGACCATCTTGTAGGTGGGCGGCCACGTGATCTTTTGACATCCCGTGGATCCAGTCGGTAATGGCTCTAGTCCAGCGGTTGTCTCCAAATCGCATTACATGTCCAGCCCATCTGATTTTGAAGCCTTGGCAAACGAGACAGCGTCCCTGATTCTGGAATAGCGACGGAGGTCAGAACTCCGATTCCTTCACTCACTTGAGTGAGACGTGATATTCCAAGCATCGCTCTTTCGATTCCTCTCTGGGAGACCCGAAGAGCATTCGTGTTGACAGGGACACCAACGCCACCGACACCTCTTTTTCGCCGCATGTTCCAAGGAACAATTCTTCTCAGGTGTCAAATACAGCATGATGCGACTGACGCCTCCCTCATCTCAGTTAGACCAATGATGTCGTACTTGATCTTTTGCGCTTGCACCAATAGATCCTCAATATATGCTTCTGATGCCAGTGGACGTGCATTGAAAGTACAGACAGTCATTTTAGTCCTTCTTCGTTTTGGCAGCCTAGGATGGCCTTGAAATTTTATCAGGCACTGCTTGTTCGCCTTTCTTACTGCTGCCGTATTAAGGGCTCTTTCGGTGTCAGGAAAATAAACATTTTTGTTACTGGATGATCCTTCCTAGTATGGATCAAACTAGTATGATCAAACTAGTATCAAACTAGTATAAACTGGTATCAAACTAGGATCAAACTAGTATGATCCTTCCTATAATCTTCCTACAGTCTCAACATAGCCAGGGTGTAGTCTCCTGGTAAATTCTAACTGTCCCACGCTGGGTGCTTGGGTATAAAGAGAAACTGTGCTCAATCTAGAAAACATAGAAGTCTTAGTAGATGTGTTATAAGTCAGAAGTTATTCAGAGTCAAGGTGACTTCTGTAACTGCCACACCCTCTAGCAGTGTTTACAAAGAAGAGAGATTTCATTAGAATGAAGCTTGGCTCAAGTAGGTTAAGCTGTGAGTGGGCAAAACAGCAAAGTTCCCAAATGAGCTAAACCTGTCATCCAACACTCAGTCAGAAACTTTCTGTTCCAGAAGGTCACTGTGTCTTTCATGATGGAGGTGTAGCTTCAGAGAACCAGAGAGAAAAAGACTCATGTTTTTCTCTCTAAAGTCTTAGTTTTAATATTAATGGATGACTGAAATAGTTTCTTTTTAACCCATCTTTCACATTTTATTTTATTTTACTCTGTGTTGGAAGATGTTAAATAATTCCAAAAAAAGAAGCTCATCTTTCAAAGGGAAAAATTACCACCCAAAATATCCATCCTAAATTAGTTAGATCACCAGGCAGGAAATGCAGTGTTTTATACATCTGAATTTTTTGAACATTTAGCTCTGCTCAGTTTTTCTGAACAGTTGCCCTGTTTTTCACAGAAACTAAGAAAGCTGCAGAGCTGTTTGTGATAATTACATAGTACATTCAACTCTAATTCATCCATAGCCAATAAGTTTTTATAGATTTCTATTTATGATGGTATGGATAATATCTATTTATGATGGTATAGATAACTGCTCAGTGATAACTCCTGATAGTGCTTAGAGAGCCATATGTGGTGCTGGAAATTGAACTGAGGTGAGCCAAATCCAGAGTAAGTGCAGCCCCTCTGCTTTCTCTCCCATCCCAAGATAAGAATTTCTTTTGGTAGTTTTCTTCTGGGATACCATAGTTACAATTATTGTATAAAATTATACAATATCTTGATATAAGCACATTAATAAAAATTTCCATAAATGGCACTTGACTCACAGTTTAAAAAGCTTTTCAGTGAAACAGTTAACCATAGATTTAAATATAACTAGATGTTGTTGTTTCATGTTCTTAAACTCCTTTTTGTCACATATGCCCAAATGTAATACTTTTCCATTTAGACCACATCAAAAATTAATCCAAACACCAGTATCCAAACTTTAACCTTTTTGTAAATGTGTAAGTACTAGGACATGAAAGTATTATGTATACAGTCCAGTCCTAATTTTGAAGGAAATTTTTCAATGAAATATACACACACACATATATATATATATTATATATATATATATATATGTATGTGTGTGTGTATTTTCTTCAGCATCAGTTACAATTTAATGTGTGAATTTGGGGTATCATGTAAAGTCTGTAATGTCCCCAATCAAACCCCAGGAGATGAATTACTTTTCGAGATGTATAAAAGTAAGACCTGGTTTATCTATTGCTGTTTTGAGCAAGGCTTATTAAATCCAAGAGAATATCATGCCTATCCAATATCAATCAACTATGAAACAGAAAAGGAAAGCTTTTTTGGTGATCTATTAGTTTATTTGCTTAAATTGAATGGGCCAGGCATCCTATGTTTTGAGATTGGCATGACCTGAACACTTTTATCAATAATAAATAACCAGGATTTTATGCAGTAATTCTTGGTCTAAACGTTGGTAAAAACAATGTGAACGCAATTAACATTACAGCACAGCTCATGAATCTATGCTGGCATCTGTTCTGCCCTCCTTACTGAGCTCTATGCCAACTTCTACCCCAAATTACCCATGTAGACTAGATCAATGATTGCAAGGCAATTAGACTGATGAGAATCAAGAGAATTAAAAAAGTGCCAATAATTCCTAACAGTTTTATCTGTACCAGAATAAATAGATATTCCAGCTGAAATTTTTTCTCAGATAATACTTGTTAAAGTTAACTAAAATTATATTTTGCTTAATAATAGGAACTATTTTTTAAAACACATTTTTAATGTGGAATTTAATTTGTTGATTTTTTTTCTTTATTGGGTAAAAAGAATACTTATGTATAAAATCAGAAGCACAAAAATGAGGCAAGATTATGGTCAATTATTTTACTTTCATACTTCAAAGCTTTGAATACAGTGTATTCCATAAATAATCTGAAAACATCTATTTGAAGATGCAATAAAGAACAAAAGGAAAAAAAGTTATCTTTCTCTTTAGAGTTTTATGTTATTTTCCTTATAAATTACATTATATCATATTCTGTCATGTTGTATCATATTATATCAATTACTCCACAGAGAGAGGTAGCTATTATGAGTAGGCTGCCTCCTGTATGAGTGGTCATTTGTTAAAAGTGCACTAAAAATGACAGAACCAAACTAATTGCTGGTCAGATAAAAGCTATTTCTAGGCAAACCATAGAAACAGAATTAGAAAAAAGAAAATGAACTGGTGTTAGTGTGCACTTATTTTTTGATATTGCAACTGTCCTTTAAAGGTAGCAATCATTATTATCCTTAGCTAGAACTCAGGGGGCTGGCAGATGTTAGCATTAGGATCTGCAGACTTCCAGACTTCATGTACACTCTGAATCCCTGTTCCCCCACCTATCTGGAATATTAAGTTAAAAATAATTGTAGAGATTTTGTAAGGTTTGCAGCTATTATTAAACATGTACTAACAATCCCCTACTTTAAATACCAAGTAGTTTAAAAATAATTATTTGGAGTTATAGCCAAAGTGGATTATGAGTGACTTAGACATTTTCCTTTCTTCTCTCTCCCCTTTCCTCTCTTTCTCTCACTGTATGTATGTATGTATGTATGTATGTATGTGTGTGTGTATGTATACGTGTGTATATATACATATATATAGAGAGAGAGAGAGAGAGAGAGGTTGCAGCACACAATTTGGAAATGTTGAGTCCCTCCGAACCCCTGCTCAGTCCGAAGGGGGTGCGCAATCACCTCAAATAAACACTGGAAGTTTGGAATGCTCATTGTAACTAGGAAGCGTTCTGCCCAGATTTCAGAGGGTCTTGGCTGACTTCAGCAGTCTGCACTCAGCATCCTACATGGTCTCCAAGCACTACCAAAAGTAATTCCTGAGAGCAGAGCCAGGACGAAGCCCTGAGCTGTTGGATGACATATTTAGCTAATCCGGGAGCTTTGGTGTTTTGTCCACTCACAGCTTCATCTATTTAAGCCATGGTTCATTCTAATGAGACCTCTCTTCTATGTAAACACTGCTAGAGGGTGTGGTAGTTACAGAAGTCACCTTCACTGAATAACTTCTGACTTATACATCTACTAAGACTTCTATGTTTTCTAGATTGGGCACAGCTCCTCTTTATACCCACTGCACACAGCATGGGACAGTTAGAATTTACCAGGAGACTACCACCCTGGCTACAGTGGTATAGACTATAGGAAGATTATAGGAAGGATCATACTAGTTTACTCTCAGGCAGGCGAGTGTGACCCTTTCAGTATCACGGGGAGAACAAGATACTCAGAGTCACCCTGGTGCAGATAATAAATAAGAAGGACCTTGTGGGTACCATCTAGATTACATGAAGCTCATGAAATTAAGATGTATTACTTTATATCAGCCCCCTCTCTCTCTTCAGTGTTTTACATAAGAGATAATCTCAGGATTAGTCCTTGTGTAATCTTTGTTTATACCTGCAATAGGGTGTGGCACAGCCCTTCTACACTCTGTTTAGAGTTCTTTGTTGACATGACCCTCCCTGTTGGACTACTTTGGTGTGTATAAGGGGACTGGCTTTTGGCTCCTTGGCTTTTGGCTCCTTGGCTTTCAGCTTTTGGCTTTTTGCTCCTTGTCTTTTTGCTCCTTCTTTTGGGTTGGACTCCTCTTGGGTGAGATCCTCTCTCTTTGGTGGGAGATTCAAGCTCTTTTGTATGTTCTAAGTTCGGACCAGAGCTAGAGTTCATTCATTATATTGGAGTACTGTGGAAGAGGTTTTTTTTTTTTTGTACTATTGAAAGCCTTTTTCGAACTGTGCTGGACTTGTGAGTTTTCATCTGTTCCCCAGCGTCCTCAGAAATAGAAGAGAACCTCTGTCCTGACACTGTCGGGGACCCCAGCAGCATTCCTTACACTGAGCATTGCAAGTAACCCTGCACCATGAGGGCAACCATTTTCAACATCCGGACTCCACAGCTTGTAAGAACTCCACCCAAGAGAAAAGCTGATCTCAAGCCCTGCTCATCAGAGTCCCACACTACAGCAAAGACTATTTCAAGCCCAGGTGAGCTTGAGCCAGGGACACAGCTACATGGGGCAGAGCTCCTACCAGCTCTCCCTGTGCTCAGCTGATCATGAGGCATCTGGGAGGGAAGGCAGATTCTAGCGCTGGTCTGCCATCTCAATAGAGCCTCACAATAAGCCAGAGGAAACCCCACACCATGAGGGCAACCATTTTCAACATCCGGATGCCACAGCTTGTCAGAGCTCCACCCAAGAGAAAAGCTGATTTCTAAAGTGGCGCGCAGTTCATCAGTAAATGCATGAACTGAGAGCCTACCTACTACTGAGAGTATCCACCCACACGGCAGAGCCTGGCAAGCTACCTGTGTCATGTTTGATATGCCAAAAACCAGTAACAATTATAGACCTCATTCCCATGACCTGAAGGAATGGTTTGAGGTTCTTCGTGTCCCTGGAGTGAGATGATACCCTTGGGCTACACCAGCATGCATCAGGACTTATGGAGATGTTCCTGGTGCCCAATCTAGCAAATTGCAAATTGATGAATAATGGGAAGTGATACAAGTGATAAGTTATATATATATGTATATATATATATATATAATGTATATATAAATTGTCGGTGGAAATATTTCAATAAGAAATACCCCAGTTTGGGCTGGGATTATAGCCTAAAAGGCTGGAGCCTCTTGGGGCAGTCACTGCCATAGTCCAGAGGGCAGGACACTTGCCTTGCTCACATCAGGCTCAGGTTCCATCTGTGTCACCACATATGGTACCTCATGCCCCACCAAAGGAGATCCCAGAGCACAGAGTCAGGAGTAAGTCCTGAGCACAGCTGGGTATAATCCAAAAAGCAGAGACTATAGTCTCCAGTTTGCGTGTGGAGCTCTGCTTTGATTCAAGTACCACATGGTCCCTTGAGAGCTACTAGGGCGACCCCTCTTCCCAGGTGAGTCAGATGTTGCCTCCAACATTCCTATGACTATAACCTCCCCAAATTCCTTCCACCACAAAAGAAACACAATTTGAGACATATGGGAACCACATATGAATCTAGTTAAAAATGTGTCATCATTGTAACCCTAAGACAAAATTCTCCAACACTACTATGAAAAGTGGATAATATAATTTTTTGGTTATTTATCTATTTATTCATTATTTATTTATTTGTTTGTTTATTTATTTATTTATTGTGCATTTTGGGTCACACCTGGCTATACTCAGGGATTACTCTGCACTCAGAAATTATTCCTGGTAGTGCTCAGGGGACCATATGGGATGCCTGAGATCGAACCCAGGTTGGCCGCATATGAGGCATGTCACCTTAGCGCCATTCCTGCTTTCCTATTGCTCCGGCCCCATAACATAGTATTATTATACTATGAAAAGGGATATTATTTTGACATATAGTGTCATTTTCCTTTTCCCCATTAGTCATAGCTTTTATGAAGAAAAACAAATAAAAATTTGCATAAATGTGAATAATTCATTCCAGAGGCAAAGTAGACATAGTGCAGTATTTCTTATTAAGAGATAATAATGCTACCTCTAGTACCTGTTTTTTAAAGTAATGTGTCCAAGTCCACATTTCTACTAGTACTGAGTTACTTAAGAGATACTTTCACATCAATGAAGATGTGCTTTCAGTAAAGAATGTTAATCTCCTTTAAAAATTAAAAACAAACTGAAGTCCTGAGAGTATTTTATTTTTACAGTGCTAGGTGTTCTAACGAGAAAGCAATGATGTTTTAAAACAGCAGAAAATATGCTCTCGTAGGGTCCTGAGGACTCCACATTTGAACTTACTCTACATGATTATCATAAAGCAATTGGGCCATGGGAATCTAAGGGACTGACTTTAGTGATGCTCACTGCATGGTCACAGTGTCAGGTTTTATGTCTGTGTTGAAGTCAAAATTAATGTTTTTATTTAATTTGCTTTAAAAAGTCATAACTAAACAACTGATATGCGGTACCAACCATAACTATTGGAAAAGTTAATGGCATTCAGCCACAATTTGGAAACAAAGACATTGATACATGAAAACTCCACTATTGAATTGCTTTACCAAGATAAATGAGACAGTTCTCCCTTTTCATCAGCTAGTTTCGTATATTATCTGTCCACTAGGGGACAGTGCTGCCCCATCCTAGAAGGGTGTTTTGCCGCCCAGATCTTGTTAGAAGTTGGGGGCAGGGCAGGTAAAGAGCAGCTTTTTCTAGGTTGGAAATGAAAGATAAAAGGGGGGGGGGGGGAGTGGAGAGCTGAGCAAAGAGATTTTAAGGATAATATTACAAAGCATTGTTCGGTATTTCAAAGGCCACTTTGCGGAAAGATTGGTAAATTATTGAGTCTTAATCAGTCTTAATTACTACACAAAAATATCAACTACAAATATCTGATGGAGGAGTCTCTCTCGACTGCTACTCTGTATGTTTAATTTGGAATTATATTGCTTAAAAATTGCTATAAAATAATGCAAAATCCAAACTTTGAGTCAGAAAGATCTACAGCTATCAAATTAATTTTTTATTTGACATAAGGTAAATAATGTTTGTTCATGTCACTGTTCATTCTTATATCCCGAACCATACAACCAAGAAGCTAGATTTCACTTAAAGAAAGCATAAGCTTCTCACGATAATCTGAGGAAACTGAGCTTAAATAAGGAAGTAGATACTATAAATCCAATTGTGAGCTTGAAGAAACAAGGGAGAAAATCTTTATTAAGGGTTTGGTGGCAAGCTTGAAGAAACTGAGTTTGGAAGAGGTTATTGTTATTATAGGTCCAATGTTGTGCTGCTTCCATTTGGAAACACCCAGTAGAAATATTTGCATAGACTTTTACCCATTAATGCTGCTAAAACAAACAAAACCCAGAAGAGAATTATGTATAAGTAGCTAACTGACTGGCGCCAGGAGTAAATAGTAAATAGGTAGTTGTTAGCTGTTCTCCTATTTCAATTATTTTTCCTTTTCCTATTTTAGCCTAAAAGAGACGAAATAACGTTTAAAATTACCTTCAGTTGGCGTGATCAATAAAATGTACTTAAATAGGTTAATTGTCATACAGTAAAATGTTGATATTCCTCATGGTCAGTGTTCTGCTTTCATGAGTGTATAATATGTGCATAATATGTATGCATATATATGTGTATAATGTGATATAATAAGTATATAAGGGCGTAATATATAGTTAAGCAGGACCAAATCTGGTTCTAGATACATGACACACTCACATTCCTTTAGGTATACTTTAATTTTTCTAAAATTGCACCTGGCATTTACTTTTCCTCTGAATGTAAAACATGATCTTGTTAGCAAATAGCTAAATGAGGTACCAGAGAGATGAGTGGGACTTAAAGCACATGCACTGCATGAGACCGAAAGCCCCAATTCAGCCACAAGCACCACTCTCAAACAGTGTCTCTCAAACAAAGCAGGCTGCAGATCTAGATTTCTCTGACCCAGATAAGCCCCAGCAACAGCACGGAAGGAAGGTTCCAAGCAGTATTACTTCCTCAGGCCCCGGTGTTGAACCTGCGGCCTTGTTGGCATGAATGGGCCTCAGGCACCGGGCATCCAGCTTGAGAGGTGCCCCTGCTCCAAGAATTGGCTACATGAGTATATAATATAAAGTAAATAAAATATTTACTTTTTTCCACTTTTCCAAATATTTCCACATTTGGACTTCCCTCTCGTCAGAACTCCACCCAGCAGACCAGCCCATCACAGCCCAGATCATCAACACCTACCCTGCAGCAGTTTCTTTCCTCAATCCCGCCCAGGTATGCTGGTTCAGAGACTCTCAGACATGGGGCAGAGCTGTTCCTTGCTCTCCCTGTGCCCAGTCGTTCATGAGGCAGTCGGGAGGCATGGCGGGTTCTAGCCCTGGCCCACCACCTCGGCAGAGCCTCACAACAAGCCAGACCACCCCCCACCACACACTCCACAGGCACCGCCATTTTCCACATTTGGACTTCCCTCTCATCACAACTCCACCCAGCAGACCAGCCCATCACAGCCCAGCTCTCGCGGCCGCTTGGGGCCACGCGGTTTATCAATAAATGCTTTATTTGGAGGTGTTTAAAAGAGTATGCCTCCCGCATGGCAAGCCTGGCAAGCTGCTCGTGTTGTATTTGATATGCCAAATACCAGTAACAATTCCCATGACCTAATATAATGGTTTGAGGCTCTTTATGTTCCTGTAGCAAGCCGATGCCCCTTGGCTCTACTGGCATGAGACAGGACATATGGAGATATTACTGGTGCCCGCTCTAGCAAATAGATGATGAACAGAAGATTGTGATAGAAATAAAATATAATTGGTGTATCATATTTTCAAAAGTCAGTTAACATGCTGGCTTTTCAGAATATTGATGTCTAAGAGGAGAAAAATTAAAGTAGATTAATAGAGACTGAAAACAAGAACCCAAGAGCAGTTGGCAATAGAAAAAATTGGCTGTCCTGAGGAAGTGTGAATTAAAATTATAAGACAGGTTGGTAACAGATTCATGTGGTCAGATCTGTTAGAAAAGAAAGAGTGGCAAAGTTGATTTTTATCTGACCCCTACAAGGGCTTAGCACAGGGCCAGCACTATATGCTCCACCAATGCTTAAATGAATATTTCTGGAAGCTTTTTCCTTTAATGTTTAAGATGACAACCGTTGCCACTCCTTCTACATATCACATGGACATTCAAGTAAACATTTACTGAACAACTTCTTCAAATCAGAGCTGGGGATGAGAGGAGAGAGAGAGAGAGAGAGAGAGAGAGAGAGAGAGAGAGAGAGAGAGAGAGAGAGAGAGAGAGAGAAGCTATCTGCTTTTAAGCCAGTCTGAGAAGCACAATATCTCCTAATGGGTAATAATTACACCCTTTACATATGTTTTGCTCACATTAGCAATGAATGACTAAGTTGGTAATGACATGGTATTGCAGGGGTTTTATTTTTTTTTTGGTGGGGGGGTTTTCTTCTAACAGGTCAGCACCTTTACTTCTGCTGTCATGCAGTAGAAAGACATTTCCAGTGCACTGTATTTAAAGCAAGACAAACTAAGCCTTGAAATTCCTTTTTTTTTTTTGATTTTTGGGTCACACCCGGCGATGCTCAGGGGTTTCTCCTGGCTCTGCACTCAGGAATTACTCCTGGCGGTGCTGGGGGACCATATGGGATGCCGGGTCAAACCCAGGCCGGCACAGGTGCAAGGCAAACGCCCTACCCGCTGGACTATCTCTCTGCCCCTAAGCCTTGAAATTCTAAAGGCAAATCTAAGGTAGGGCAAATCTAAACCTTGAGATTCAAATCTAAGCCTTGAGAAACCTAAGCCAGTGCCAAGATTTGAAATGTAGATATATTCTCATTTAAAACATGGGTGTAGAGTTCCTTGACCATTATTTAAACTCTGTTTTTTCTCATGGAACTTTCTCCTGTGTAATGTTTGTTTTTAATTACACACAAACAATAGGCATTTTTTTTCAGGTTCAGTAACAGGCTGAAGCTAAACTGGTTTACTCTATTTAGCATATGCTTTTCTGGATTATCCTATCAGTAATTATTTAAATATGTTTGTTGAATTGCTATTTAACTCTTTTTAAAATTTTTATTTATCATACCACTGTGCAATATACAATTAAAAATATGTTCATGATTGGGTTTCAGTCATACATGTTTCCAGCACCCATCCCACCAGCAGTGCTCTATTCCCATGACCAAAATCCCCAAAATCCCTCCCCACTCCTCCAACCTGCCTCTATAGCAGGCACCATTCCTCTCCTCTCTCTCTCTCTCTCTCTCTCTCTCTCTCTCTCTCTCTCTCTCTGTCCTCTCTCTCTCACACATTGTGGCTTGCCTTGCAGGCATTTAGGGATTATCATGTAAATCCCTTTGGGTACATTCAATGTTCAATTCTAGTGTGGTGTTAACATTGTCCATAATTAGTAGAGTATTAGTAGTATATTTATATACCACCAATGAATGCAGTCATTCTATATCTGTCCTTTACCTTCTGACTAATTTAACTCAGCATGATACTCTCCATGTCCATCTATATGCATGTAAATTTCGTGACTTCGTCTTTTCTGACAGTTGCATAGTATTCCATTGTGAAGATGTACCACAGTTTCTTTAGCCAGTTTATTGTTCAGTGACTTCAGGCTGTTTCCAGATTCTGGCTATGGTGAATAGTGCTGCAATGAACATAGAAGTACAGACTGTGTTTCTTCTGTGTGTTTTTGGGTCTCCAGGGTATATTCCCAGGAGTGGTATGCTGGGTCAAATTGGAGCTCAATATCCAGTTTTCGGAGGAATTTCCATATTATTTTCAAAAATGGCTGGACCAGTTGGCACTCCCACCAACAGTGGATGAGATTCCTTTCTCCCCCCCGTATCCACGCCAGCACTGCTTGCTCTAGCTCTTTTGGATGTGTGCCAATCTCTGTGACTTGAAACTAGAAATTATACCTCATTGTTGTTTTTATTTGCATCTCCCTGATGATTAGTGATGAAAAGCACCTTTCATATGCCTTTTGGCCATTTCAGTGTATCCTTTTTAGAAAGTTTTTGTTCATTTCTTCTCACCATTTTTTGATGGGGTTGGCTGTTTTCTTCTTGTAAAGTTCTGTCAGTGTCTGATTTATCCTGAATATTAACCCCTTATTGGATGGGTATTGAGTGAATATTCTTTCCAAGTCTGTAGACTCTCTATATCTTGGTCATTGTTTCTTTTTGAGCTGCAGAAGCCTTTCAGTTTTATATAACCCCATTTGTTTATCTTTGCTTCCATTTGCTTTGTTAGTGGTGTTTCATCTTTGAAGATGCCTTTAGATTCAATGTCGTAAAGCATTTTTCCTATGTTTTTATTCTGTGTGCCTTACGGACTCATGTCTGAGGTTGAGATCTTTGACCCATTTTGATCTGACTTTTGTGCACGGTATTAGAAGAAGGTCTAAGTTCATTTTTTTACATGTAGCATCCCAATTTTCCCAACACCACCTGTTGAAAGGGATTTCTTTGCTCCACTTAATATTTTTTGCTCCTTTATCAAAGATTAAGCGATCATATATTGGAGACTGTGTTTCAGGATATTCAGCTCTATTCCAGAGGTTTACACGTTTGTTTCTATACCAATACCATGCCATTTTGATTACGACTGCTTTGTAGTAGAGTTTGAAGCTGGGGAAATTGACACCTCCCATCTTCTTTTGCCCAAAGATTGTTTTACATATTCGTGGAGTTTTATTATTCCATACAAATTTCAGGAGTATTTGGTCAATTTCTTTAAAGAATGTCATGGGTATCCTGATAGGGACTGCATTGAATTGTATAAAGCTCTAGGGTGTGTTGCCATTTTGATAATATTTAAATCTTATCCCCAATACCTTACCTTGCGGTGATCATAGGTTTAACATTGACTTCCTGACCTCTGCTGTTTTACATTCGTATGAGTTTTTTTTATTGTTTCGGTCAAGAATGGCTATGTTTAAAACATTTAGCTCTTTACATTTTAATTTTGGGATGGAAGGTGTGCTGAGTGACAGTACAGCTACTAGGACATTGCCTTGCATATATCCATCCTGGGTTCCATGCCTGGCACCCCATATGGTCCCATAAACCAACTCTACTAGGAGTGATCTCAAAGCCAGGTATAGCACAACAATAATAAATAATTTGTTCTTTGCTTTCTATAATATTCTCTATTCTTCTGTACATATTCCTAGAATTCTTTTTTATTCTCCTTCCCTATTAAGGCTTTTTGTATGTGTGTTTGTTTGCTTTTGGGTCACACTAAGAGCTGTACTCAGAGCTTACTCCTGGCTCTGCAATCAAGTATCACTCCTGGTGGACTTGGGCATGATGGAGATCTTGCACAGTTTGGACATTTGCCAAGCAAGTGCTTACCAACAGTATTATCTCTCCAGCTCTGAGATTTTTTTTCAATATCTATTTTGTCACTGTTGTTTCTATTTGTTTGATTTTTTTTGGCTCTGCTTTAAAGCTAACTCCTGCATATATGCTCAGGAATCAAGCCTGGAGGTGCTAGAAGGACTATTGTGGTATGAGGGATTGAACCCAGTTGGACTGCACAAAAGTCAGTGTCTTACCCACTGTGCTATCTCTCGGGCCCAAAGGAAGATTTAAAGAAGATATATAAACATTTTTTTTCACTTTCAAATATTTTATTTTGTGCCCAAAAGCTTTAAAATGTACATGATTAACAATAGTCTAAGAAATGCATAGCATTCTAATACTTTAAGAATTAAATAAACTTCAATGTAAGTACATGTATATGTAAGTATAAATATATAAGTATATATCTATTTTTTCCTGCTTTTTGAGTCTCTCCTGGCAATGCTTGGTTTACTTCTGGCTCTGCACACAGGAATCATTCCTGATAGAGCGCACTGCACCATATGGGGTGCTGGGGATCAAACCTGGGTCAGCTGCTACATATAAGGCAACTGACCATCCACTGCACTATCTCTCTGGCCCCTATATCCAGTTTCTTGATACCTTCTAATTGTAACTTGGGGAAATATACTTAAGAAATGTTTAGAAAAACAATTTCTTCCTTTACTCACACACCTAAATTTGTGATGTCACTTTTGACACTTTCCACTGGTCTCCTTCAATTGCATTAAATTCCCGCTGAAATGATTTGATACTCATACCCAAATTATTAGACCACATGCTCTTTTTTTTAATGCTTTTTTTGGGTCACACCGGCAATGCTCAAGGGTTTCTCCTGGCTCTGACTCAGGAATTCCTCCTGGTGGTGCTTGGGGACTATATGGGATGCCAGGGATTGAACCGGGCAGGCACAGGCCGGCCACATGTGAGGCAAACGCCCTACCTGCTGGACTATAGCTCTGGCCCCCTTCTTTTCTTGGTTGAACAATTAAAATATTCCAGTCTGCCTCAACTCCACAAACCTCTTTTGGATTTGTTAACAAGAATTTTAATCTATTGTGATCACCTTGCATGCAGTTCTACAGCTGTCTCTTTCCTCTCAAGACTCCCTCCTCCTCCCCTTATTTTTAAAGTTATCTTCAAATATTTATCTAAAATCTGACATAGAAACATTTTATACTGACCATGTTGCTGTTATTTATCTTTGTATATAAAATCTTGCTGTTCCCCTAGTTAATAAGAACTCTGTATACTTAGGTCCTTCTCCTTATACTCAAATTTTCAAAGTATTTTCTCTTTAGTTAATGGTCTTATTAACTCTTCCCCTACAGAGTACCTAAATAATGGTTACATATTTATTATTATGTCATCATGTCTCCGAGAAAATGTTATTAAATTTTTATGATTATTGCTGTTATTATAGCAATATTATTTTCCTCCATGGAACATTGCCATCACCTGGACCTTTGAGTGTAAGGACAATAATAACACAAATTTAATTAAAAAATGTCATGTACTCCCTCACCAAGTGGATTCCCTTTTCATCAATAAGACAAAAGCTCTATTGAATGTGTTATTGCACTGATAAAGTAATTTAAAATTAGATTAGGATGCAAATGAGTTGGCTATGTTATATTTTTATTCTTGGTTGAAATGTGAGAGATCATATATATGGCTATGATGGACTTTGTGTTAAAATTTACCATTTCTGACTTATGAAATGATTCAATAAAAAAATGAGATGATCATTAGTAAGTTTATTGTAGACTACAGTGGTTTATGTATGGAGGAATAATAACCTACTTAATACCATGTAAGAATTAAAATAAAAAGCCATCTAGAAATTTACATGTTTTACAAGTGGCGGCAGCAGTGGTTCTTATTGATATTATAAGACCCATGTTCTTTTTATATTAGATTTTTAATGAAGGGGCATACAAACAAGTAATAAGTCAATCAAAGGATAGAAAGATAAATGTAATATAGCAGATGTGTCTGCCAAATTTATTTTTAGTTTAAATGACTGTGGGTTTTATGTGTCAAATTGTTTTTCCTATTTTATTTTAAGGACAAATTATATTTGTATGTTGAATGCTAGAGACTTTATATTTTCCATAGGCTGTTTACAATGATGCTTTTGTTGAAGCAAAAACAAGGAAACAGAAGAGAGTGGATAGAGTTATTGTCTAGTCAGAGTGATTTTCAATAGCAAATCAGATCAGAGCATCTAAACAGCGTTGTGTTCCCTTCTGTTTTAAATTATAGCATTTATTAAAAACTTTCTGTATTATTTAAAACAAAGAAAATTGCAAGTCTTTTAATGATTTGCAATAATAAAATTACCAAACTTATCATGTGTATGACATAAAGCAATAACTTGCTTCAACTATTTTTTTTAAGTCTGCAAAAATATTTTTGAATTTGTCAATTGTCCTTAAGTCAAATAGTAACATGCATTAAAATATGTTGGTGTGGTATAGAAAATAAACTTTAAAAAAAATCAAATGACAGTTAAAGCTCTATGTGTACATGACAATATCTTGAGGCTTTTATATATACTATTTAGTATATTTCTGGAAATAAAAGATTGTTTAAATTATAGTAAAATTATGCAACATCCACTTCTGAAAAAAAATTATTTCATATTTACATGAGTTAAAACAAACAAAATTCCAAGTTTCAAATGTTGAGGTTTTTAAGAGAATATCATATAAATGAATATATTTTACAATTATCCTTTATACTCCTAAATGACTAAATTAGGCATGAATTCAAAAACAGATTCCATAAACTCAAATTTATGAATAAATTATAATGTATTTTAAATCTCATTTTATGCTCTAATGATGATACAACTCTGCCAATGTTATATAATCATGCTATATGTTTAATTATATCCAATTGTGTTATATATTATTAGTAAAATTACACAAAATAAAAATTTAAAATATAAACAAAATTAAATGATAAGTAACTAAGTATTTCTTGGTTTTAAATATAGGCGTTACTGTTTGTACTTGAGACTTGGGTCCATGGAATAAGCATTTGACTAACAAGGCTATTAAACTTCAAGTTTAAAATTACCACCCAGGGGCCAGAGCGATAGCTCAGAAGGTAGGGCGTTTGCCTTGCATGCGGCCTGCCCATGCCAGCCTGGTTCGATCCCTGGCATCCCATATGGTTCCCGAGCACCTCCAGGAGTAATTCCTGAGTGCAGAGCCAGGAGAAACCCCTGAGCGTCGCGGGTGTGACCCAAAAAAAAAAAAAAAAAAAAAAAAAAAACTAGCACCTGGCCTACTGTGTATATTTTTGATTTGTAAAACAGTAATATAGTTTATCATCAGGGGTTACTCTTGGGAATGCTCTCAGTAATCACTCCTGGTAGACTCAGGAGATCATATAGGATACCACGATTGAAGTGGGTCAGCACCGTGCAAGGCAAGCACATTAACTTCTGTGCTACCTTCACTCCAGCCTCTCAGGTTTCAAGGTCCCCAAGTTTCACACACAGATATAGACTGCCTATTAATTCTAGAGTTACATCAAAACTTAATAAAAAAAAATATTTTCTATAGCTTGTTGTTTTACTAAAGCATTATATATACAAATATCTAACAATTCTCTAGACATACATACTCATATATGTATCTGTGTATATATTCTAAGAAAATGTGTTTCAGCATTAGCATCATTATTCCAATCTTTGATGTTAACTTTCAGTTTTAAACACAGATTGAAATTATATACATTTTATGTTTTCTAAAATATTGTCCCAACATTCCGGGAAGGAGGGCGGGTTCTAGCTCTTGACCGCCACACCAGCACAGCCTCGCAAGAAGTCAGAGGAACCTCCACACCATGAGGGTCGCCATTTTCCACATCCGGACTCCCTCTCCTCAGAGCTCCACCCAGCAGAAATGCTGATCTCAGCCCAGCTCATGTGGCCACTTGGGGCCATGCGGTTCATCAATAAATGCTCGAGTTTCGAGATGATTACAAGAGAATCCCACTGGCACGGCAGAGTCTGGCAAGCTACCCGTGTCATATTTGACATGCCAAATACCAGTAACTATTATAGACCTCATATCCTTGACTTCATGGAATGGTTTGAGGTTCTTTATGTCCCTGGAGTGGGCAGATGCCCTTGGGCTATTGCATATGACAGGGCATATTGAGATGTTACTGGTGTTCGCTCAAGCAAATCAATGATCTACGGGAAGACTGTGATACAGAGATAGTGAATTTTGAAATGAGTAGTATGTGAGTAAAAATAGAGTGATCATACAAAGAATCCTTTCAAACGGTTACTTTTATATATTTAATTATAGGAAGGGATATTAAAGATGTCTTTTTAAAAACTTTTTATATGTAGCAAGTACATTTATCAGTATATTTAAGATATATTTTGTTCCTTGTTGATTTGTCTTGAGTCTCTTACGTTTGATTTCTTTGTTATCTGGGAAGAGATTAGGGATGCTTATCAAATATGTAAAGGATGCTAGGTTTAGTGAATTAGATTTTTAAAAATGAATATAATTCAGCAAATTGCTGTTATAAATTTTATCCCAAAATTATATGGAATACAGTGTACACTAGTATAGATATGGTAATTATCATAGTCATAATATGCTGAAAAGGGGACATCATCCTCTACCTCCACATGATTTATACCCTCTTAATTTAATATTTGGAGGTGTTTAAAAGAGTTTGCCTCCCGCTCGGCAAGCCTGGCAAGCTGCTCGTGTTGTATTTGATATGCCAAATTCCAGTAACAATTACATTAGGTCATTCCCATGACCTAATATAATGGTTTGAGGCTCTTTATGTTCCTGTAGTAAGCCGATGCCCCTGGCTCTACTGGCATGAGACAGGACATATGGAGATATTACTGGTGCCCGCTCTAGCAAATAGATGATCAACGGGAAGATCGAATTTAATATTATTTTTACATTACCTAATGCTTCTTTGCATCTCCCCTCCATTGACTCATAGTACCTGGCTGTACTGATTCATTTTTATCTGGAGGATTAGAATAAAACATACATGAACATATTTTTATTCTGGGAATTGATTCATGTGATCATGGAAATTGGCAACTCCTATGATATTCTTCTCATGAAGAAGAATCAGGTTTCTAGTGGTGTTATTTGGTACAAGCACAATTAAAGCATGAGAATCTGAAGCACCAACTTCCAATGATAGAAGATGGATGTTCCAGTTCAAACGCAAGGAGAAAACTCATCCTTCTTCTACCTTCGGTTCTATTCAGGTTCTCACTGAGTTGAGTGATGGCTCCCTGCCGGTGTTCGAGAGCACCTGTCCTATACTCAGCCTGCATCCAAACGATAATGCCTTTCAGAGGTACCCTCAGACACACGCTAAGCAGTAATGTCTTACCAGCATCTGCTTATCCCTTTGCCTGGTCAAGTTAACCATCACAGTGTTTTGCTTACTTCCGCTGTCACAAAGCCAGAAGCTCCAGCTAACTCCCAGGAAAGGTTGAGAACAACAAGCATGATGGCGATTTAACTGCTTAAGGCAGGGGCTCACAGAACTGTGCCCACTGCATCCTCTTTCGTTAACCAAGGACAGAGATCAAAGTATTCAGTGTGTGGTATATGCCTGGTAAAGCTCTCCTTGATAGCCAGAGCAGGTCAGCAGAATTATGTATGACTTATGTTGCAATCGAGGTTCCTTTACTTTAATCAGGGGGAGGAGAAATACATGAATGGGAAAGGCCAGGTGACATATAACGCAAAAAAAATCATATGTACCCAGAATATGAGAAACAACTCTGTATAATTAGAAGGCTCCAAGGTCAAGCAACTGTACTGCATCCCCTTATAAAGAAAATTATCAAGTCTGGCTTTCAGAATGGACATTATCATGGAAGCGAACATTATCCTTTGATTACTGCCTTTCTAGACCACTGTCTTAGAAAATCATTGAAAACTTTGTTACTTCAAACCACACAAATATATTATCTTTCTATTTCATAAAGAGAGGTCCACCAAGAACATAGCTAAATTAGGTCCTCTGGACCCTCAAGAAGTCACCAGGGATGACAACTTATTTATATATTGCAGTATTAGTATAGGTTAATATAAATGTTAATGTATTTGTATGTTTATGTATTTAATGTATTAGTATAGGTTAATATAAATTTTATATGTTGCGGGAGGGGGTCTGGATCATGATTCTGGATCTTCAGAAGTTTGTGCTCAAGAGTGACACCTGGCAGTGCTCAGGAACCACACATGGCATCAGGGGTAGATACAGGGCGTGGCGCATGAAGGCAAGTACCTTAATTCCCAGGCTCGCTCTACAGTCTCTGCAGGTCCAGATTATGCAACTCAGCTTTTCCTGGTCGTATAACTGAGCTTCCTATTAACTTGAGCACGTGTCACTTTCATCTCAAGCCAACGACAGCATTTGAAATACTTTCTTTTGAACTCTGTCATCCTTTCCATAACCAGATGAAAAATGACCCTCCACTTTAAGCAACATCACAATCAGATTAATCTTGCACAGATAATCTCCAGGAATAAAGTTCATAGAGAGCAACTTTGTACCTCAAAGTAGGTCTAATTTTTACTCCTGAGGTGCCATCATTCCCTCACCTCTTTTATAACATTGGACGTTGTTCTATATCCTTGGATTCAAAAGTAACTTGATGCTGTTTCCACTGTTGTAAAGTTTCACCTTTTTATTTTTTCAGTTCTCATGTGCAAACTCTTCCTGACATAAGTCACTATTTAAGTAGTAAGTTGGGGGCCCAAGAAACAGCACGTGGAATAAGGTGAATTCTTTTCATGCAAAAGACCTTGCAGCCGTGATCCCCAGAGCAGCACTTTCTATGACCCTTGAGAACCCCAGGTGCGGCCTCGTTGCCTCTTCACCACCCCCTTCCCCTGAGACTGCCTGTTCTAGCAAGCATGACATCTTCAATGGTAGCAAGTTTCTATCTAAAACTTTGTCCAGATAGTGGCTCTGGACCCTCGAGTACCGCTTGGTGTTTTATCCCTAAAAATATTTTGGGTTTTATGATCTTCACTTACCATTTTTTAAAATCTGTTTGGGTTTTTATTTCCTTTTATTTTTATTGAGATTTTATTAAATTGTACCCGTAAAAGGTAAATTACTTTTACCCTTTATGGGTAAAATATTTTTTATTTTATTATGCTACAGTGAGATACACAATTACAAAATTGTTCATGATTAGTTTTCAATCATACTGTGTTCCAGCACCCATCCCTCCATCAGTGCCCATTTCCCACCACCAATGTCCGCTGATTCCCTCCCCCTTCCCCCAGCCTGTCTCTATGGCAGGCGCTTTTCCTCTTCTGTCTCTCTCTCTCCATCTCTCTCTCTCTTTTCTCTCCTTTTATTGTGGCTTGCAATACATACATTTAGGGATTATCATGTATATCCCTTTGCCTACATTCAATGGTCAATTCTAAGGCTCGTATTACCATTTACAAAACTTCTTAGCTCTCTGTCTTACCTAACCTCTGACTCCCACATACTTGTGGGAATTCCACCTACCGACAAGTCTTCCTGACCCATATTTTCTGGCCTGGATATTAGTGTCATACTACTTTTTTATATCCCACAAATGAATGCGGTCATTCTATATCTGTCCTTTTCCCTCTGGATAATTTCACTCGACATGATACTCTGCATGTCCGTCCATTTATAGGCAAATTTCATAACTTTGTTTTTCCTAACAGCTGCCTAGTATTCCATTTTGAGTTGTACCACACTTTCTTTATCCAGTCATCTGTTCTCTGACACTCAGGTTGTTTCAAGATTTTGGCTACTGTGAATAGTGCTGCTATGAGCATAGAAGTGCAGATGGTGTTTCTGCTGCGTTTTTGGCTTCCCAGGATATATTCCCAGAAGTGGTATTGTTGGGTCAAATGGGAGCTCAATTTCTAGTTTATATTTTTAGGAATGTCCTTGATGTTTCCAAAAAGGCTATACAGTTGATACTCCATGCACACTACAAAGCACCAGTTTCTGTCACCCAGGCCTTTATATTCTCTCAGCTAACCTCCCCAGCAGGCCTCATACTCTTGATAATCTCAGTTTTGAGGTCATAGTCTAGTGACTGGGTCATTGGCTATGTCTATGTCCTTTTTATTTTGAAAAAAAAGCATGCCACAGATGTTTGAGGTCTCTAGTTGTTGTTTTCTCTTTCTGATTAATACATGAACACCTCTATTTTATAGCATATTGTAATAAAAGGCAGTGTGCGTATACACATGCATGTGTGTGTGTACATGTGCATACACCTGTGTGTACCATATCTTTATCTACTTTTTTGCTGTTGGGCACTTGGTGCATTTCTAGATCTTGGCTAGACTTTCTTGAAAGATTTTGTACTCACTTTCCCAAAATATATCTCTATAAATTTTTCAAGCACTTAAACTCTGGTTTTTCATTCTGTTCAGCTGAATGTTTAGGAGGACAATATCAGGAGGACAATATTATAATAGTACTTTTTACTGGAAACTCCCAGAAGCAATACTGCATGGAGCTTGGAATATATCTTTTAAAATATTTGTTCAGTTACCTCAGTCCTATACTAAATTTCTCTCCTCAAAGGGAACTCCTTTCTTTTCTCTTCTGTTTTTCAATAAATTTGTCTACTTTCAAAAAAATTGTTCAGAACAAATGAAGGATCAGAGAGGTATTATGCAGCAGCTGACTAAAATTTGATCCCTGGAATCCCATGATCCCCTGAGCCCTACAGAGTGATCGCTAAGCACAGAGCCAGGACTAAGCCCAGAGCACTGCTTGATGTGCCCTCAAATAACACATAATGTAATACCAAAACAAGTGTTAGAGATATAAACATAAAGTTGAAATATAATGTTATAAGTGATAACATTAATATTTCTATAGAATACTATGCAGAAAAATAACATATAAGTCAATGTGAGGTACATGGAAAGATCTGATATATACATTTAATATATAAACTGATATATATTTAATATATCATCTGATATATATATATATATATTTAATATATCAACCTCAACTAAGAGTCAAATTCATGTTTCTATAGAATTGAATTTTCCTGTATGTGTATGAGAGAAAAGTCATGTATATATATATATATATACACATAAACATATATAAAATACAGAAATATATTTTATCAGTGTAGTTGCCTAAGTCATATCATATCTTCAAACTGAAGCTTGACTTTTCCAGTTTTCTGTTCAATCCCATTCCAAGCATGATGTTGCTCTCTCCAGTCTCTTTTGAACTAGTTCCTTCATCATGCATTGCCCTTGATTATGATAATTAAAATCTGAACACTGGATTGATATTGTCACTCCCCTCTACTTCGTTTTCAATTCTGCTGTTCCTGCATTTTTTTTAATACTTAAATATTACAAATACTGCCTGCTCCCACCCCTTCAGTTTCTTTGACCCTCCCCTACCTGATCAGTCCCAAGCTTCTTCCAAGCCCTCATGACCTGACATATAATTCCCTTTTCAATTTAGAAATTCCAAAACACCTTTCAGCATCCAATCTGCCATATCTAGATTTACACATGTAGAGTCAGCCCTAGGTTTTGAAAGTTCACATCAGTGTTTCATTCATTCACTGATTTTCCAGTTTATATTCTTTTTCCACAGGATGGATATGTCATTCCCAACGTTCTTACTTCTGAAATCCGACATGCCATTTCGTGAGTAAAGAAGGGAACAGCACCAGGCCCAGACAAAGTCAGACCTGCACACCTGAAGAATCTGCCGTCGGTACTCATCAATACACTAGCTCGGCTCTTCACACGCTACCTGTCCGAATGCAAGGTGCCCTCTCAGTGGAAAACCAGCAGGACAGTTCTACTTTTCAAGAAGGGAGACATTCACAACATCGGCAACTATTGCCCCATCTGCCTGTTGTCCGTCATCTACAAGCTGTTTACACGAGTCATCCTGAACAGGATTGGCAGAACACTAAATGAAGGACAACCATGCAAGCAAGCTGGCTTCTGGAAAGGATTCAGCACAATCGATCATATCCACACAGTAACCAAGCTCATTGAGGTTTGTAGGGAGTACAAGATGTCACTCTGTCTCACGTTCATTGATTTAAAGAAAGCCTTTGTTTCTGTGGAGACTGAAGCGGTCATTGAAGCCCCTAGCCAAACAGGGTGTTCAAACCCAATACAGCAAGATCCTTCGTGAGCTGTATTACAGATTCACCACCAGGATCTCACCATTCTACAAGGAACTGATCATTGATGTCAAAAGAGGGGTTCCACCGGGTGATACCATTTCACCAAAACTCTTCAGCGCCACCCTCGAGAACATCATGCGACAATTAGAATGGGAAGGAATGGGAGTGAAGATAGATGGTCGGCAACTACACCACCTCCGCTTCGCTGATGATATACTTCTAATAACACCAAACATTAGCCAAGCAGCACAAATGCTGGCTGACTTTGACCGAGAATGTGGAAAGATAGGTCTACAGCTGAATCTAAAGAAAACTATGTTTATGAAAAATGAACTAGTTCCAGAGGCCCCATTTACTCTCAATGGAACAAACATCTCTGAATGCAGCAGTTATGTGTACCTAGGTCGAGAATTCAACATGATGAACGACCTAAAACCTGAGCTGCGCAGGAGGAAGAGAATGGCATGGAATGCCTTCAAAGGCATCGAACAAATAGCTAAAAGGACAAAGAACCTCCAGCTCCGGGCACATCTCTTTGACTCCACCATTCTCCCTGCATTAACATACGCCTCAGAGACCTGGGCCCTACAAAAGCAGGATGAGAATGCTATTCGGGTCTCCCAGAGAGGAATCGAAAGAGCTATGCATGAAATATCACACGTCACTCAAGTGAGAGAAGGAATCTGGAGTGCCAACCTCCATTTCTATTCCAGAATCAGGGATGCTGTCTCGTTTGCCAAGGCATCGAAAATCAGATGGGCTGGATATGTAATGCGATTTGGAGATGACCACTGGACTAGAGCTGTTACCGACTGGATCCCACTGGATGTCAAAAGATCACGTGGCCGCCCTCCTACAAGATGGTCAGACTTAACCTTGTCAAGACCTGAAGAAACAGTTTGAGGCTCTTCATATTCCTGAATCAACCAGATGCCTTTGGGCTACATTGGCAGGTGATAGGGTCCAATGGAAATGTTACTGGCGCCCGCTCGAGCAAATCGTTGAATAACGGGATTCAAGTGATCAATTGATCAAGTGATTTATTTTTCATGGTACTGTCTCTATAAATCCTCTCAGAAAGTACAAAGTTTCCTCACCATATTCCAGTTGGTACAACTGTTCTTTGTGAGCTGAAGTAATATACACAGCTTCATTTATTTCCCACATTTGGTAATTTAGGTAATTGTTAATTGTGATCTGCGACACAATTGTGGAGACCTTGTAAATAGTCACAAGTTGTTTGTACCAAAAATCCTCTCTCTCCCCTTCTACTAAATACGCATAAACACACAGAACCTATGGACAAAGAAGTATATTCAAGACATGTTAAATAAACTTTTAAGAAAAACAGTGTTTTTCCTTTCAGTAAGTTCCTACACTAAAATTCCCAATCAACCACTGGGATTCTAAATCAACCATTTAGAATGCTATGTGTGTGTGCATGTCTACACAAGTTTACACACATTTGTTTTTGCTTTGGGCTACACACAGTGGTGCTCAGGGCTTACTTCTGAACTATACTCAGGAATCACTCCTGGTGGGCTCAGGGGACCATATGGAATTCTTGGAATTGAACCCAGGTTTGCTGCATCAAGGCAAGCATCCTACCCACTGTATTATTTTTCTGGCCACTAAAATGTTTTTTAAATGATTTATTTTTTAATTTTTAATTAAACATTTTATTATACCACCATGACATACACAATTACAACTCTGTTTATGTTTGGAGGTTTCGGTCACATAGTGTTCCAGCACCCGCCCTCCACCAGTGCCCATTTCCCACCACCAATGTCCCCAATTCCCTCCCCCCCTCCCATAGCCTGCCTAAATGGCAGGTTCTTTATCTCTTTTCTTTCTCCATCTCTCTCCCTTCCTTCTGCTACACATTGTGGGTTGCACTACATACACTTGAAAGTCATCATGTGCATTTTTAAAATGATTTATTTTTAAAGTGTCATTTAAAATATTACCTAAGCTACACCCAATTTCTGATGTTCTGCTTTTTATCATATTCAGCTGAATTTTCTAGACACTTGCTTATATTTTATCAGTAATTCATAACGGGGAAAACACCTTAAAAATGATTTCAAACAAGTTCCCTACCTTTGTAACTAGTATTCTATGATTCAAGAACTGAAAATTTCACCCTTATTATATGATCATTAATTACTTTGACAGGAAGGAGGACCTGCTTGAATCACTTGCTCAGACTCATAAAATATATCTGTGGAGGTGTTTCCACAAAAGATTTGGGGTGGGAAAAGGGTCCCGATGTGTAAATATTCATTATATCGCTTTAGGAAGAAAACCTGTAGAAAATATTTATTGCTTTCCTTTCCCACGGGGGTGTGAGAATTCTAGTATGAAGGGGACCTTCCTGTAGCCAGAGGCCGTGACTCCGTGTTTGGACTGACGCAGCAACATTAGCGTTTAGTTAATGGGAACTGTCAGCTACAGTGCACCAAGCTGTCACTTTTATAGTGTACGTGTTAAAGCCAAAATGATGAAATTTAATTTCTCCTTGGTATGCCACCATTCCCATTTCTAAAACGATCGGAAATTATGGAGGTATTTTACATTCAAGGTAATAGTTTCAAAGTGGAAAGAAAATGTCCAGAAAACTGTTGCAATTACAACCTGCGACTCTTTTTCAGACCTCTATATTTGTTTTAGAAGCATCATGGGGGCACATCAATATTTAAATAAGGCATTATATGGTGTAAGTAAGTTTCTCTTTAGTTATGAAGGGAAAGAGGCAATGTGGTAAAATGGAACAGGTTGGTGGTTAGCAAAATAAATATACTAGTTGAGGGTTTAAAAAGCATATCTTGGTTTTTCTCTGGAAAATAAGAAATGTTTCCGTCCCTCTTCTTACTGTTTTATTTTCTTCTCATAAATGTTGTATTTGAAAAGATTTGGTATAAGCTTATGGCGGTGTTGATCTTGTGTGATAATGTGAGAATGTACACAATAGTGGAATGTATAATTTGTAAATGTGCTTCAGGTTGGAAATAAATGTTATTATTTTTACTTTTCATAGTTTGGCTAGAGTATTAACCAAGTTCCTCACTAAGAAAAGTGAATATGCTTCTTATTTGGAATTGTACCCTTCTGGGGCAGGGATATATGAGTTGATTGGATGACGTCCTGCCCAACTTTCCTGCAGTGACTACACTGGAAAGAGATCCACATAGTTAGTATGATGGTAATTTTCTTTTATTACACTTTTATTCAGACACTAAATTGAGAACAAATATTGAAATCATTTCAAAATAGGCTTGTTAAATAGTGAATACAATTTTTAAAATTATTTCTTCTTTTATATATATACAATTTTTCCTGTTTTGCTGAATTAGTATACACAAATTTTAGTGTATTTATTCTGAGTCTATCTGAATTGTATACATTGTAAAAACTGATGAATGCAAATATATTTTTTATCCCTGTCCTGGTTTGTTTTTTGTTCTGGTGCTACACCCGGTGATGCTTAGGGAATACTCTGGCTCTGTGCTCTGGGATCACTTCTGGCAAGGCTCAGAGAAACACATGGTATACTATGAAACAGTCTGCCATGTGCAAGGCAAGTGCTTGCCTGCTGTAGTAACTTAGAAATCTCTTAAAGCTTCACTGAGCCTTATAAAAAAAATAAGGAATCTAATATAATGAAGATTTATATTTCTTCCAAGCTAATTAATATACTAATTAATATACTAATTACATGATAATGAGTTGATTTGCTAGAACAAGCCAAATCATGAAAATAACAGATTATAAAAGCATACACTTAGGAAAATGAGGAGTTACTTAATTCTTTATTTTATTCATCTAGGTAGTATTTTGTCTGTTGTTGTAGGAGTTGGCAGGCAGTTTTTTGGCGTTAGTTTCTTACTTGACTGATTAGTTTGGGGTCATGTGACTTGTACGCTCACTGACTTTGTACAGGCTTGCATTATATGGATTGGTTTGTGTCTTAGAGCTACACAATGTACATTGGAATTATTTTGTTTTGTGTTCAGAATATTGGATGAGTTTGGATTTTTGGCTGGTTTGAGGACGTTTGCTATAGCTTGGGTAACCTTGGCACAGAGGAGTAAGAAATATTTGTAAGATGTCTAAGGAGAAAAAGGAAGACCTTTTTCTAGTTTCATATAACTTCAGACCAAACATGAAATCTGATAGTAATGAGCTAAGGTTCTGTAGGACTAAATATAATGGGCTTCTTTGATTTGAAAAGTAAGGTATAAAAGCTTTGAGTGAAATAATTGACAAAGATTTCAACAATTTGAAAAATTGTTATATTTTGCACTGAATTGAGCAATTATTTTAAGACATCAAATACATTGTTTTCTTTGAGTACTTTTTGATGTCTTATAGTAGTAAAATAGCC
Organism: Cryptotis parvus; assembly: GCA_021461705.1. NCBI lineage: Eukaryota > Metazoa > Chordata > Mammalia > Eulipotyphla > Soricidae > Cryptotis > Cryptotis parvus. The sequence continues at coordinate 127,527 of JAJIBD010001891.1, forward strand.
AAAATCAAGACAGTTTATAATTCACACTGAATAAAGCTTAGGGTCAAGCACCCATTTGTGTGGGTGTGTACTTGCCCAGGGTACAATTTCCACTCCTGTCCTCCAGATTCCTCACATGTAGTTTTATAGTTTTAAGAGTCAATTGGGCTGTCAGCAAGAGCTGGATTGCTGCTGTTTAAAAAGTCAATAACACCTAGAACCATAGGGGAAAAAACTGAATGTTTCTTCTTCTGTAGGAAATCTAAAAAGGAAATCTGTTACATAACATGTTCAGGTATGCAAAATTATGCCAATCTTAAATTGTTTAAATAAGGAAACACTGTCAATACTTTCAAATTTGTCTTTCCATGTTATAATGAAGAAATCAACAGTGAGCGCAGCATATTTACATGGTATCTAAGTAATTTTGGTATTCACCTAAAATCCCACTCCAAAATAGTTTACTTACACATCAGGAAAGAAATGATATTTATCAAATTAGATCGTGTTTTTCTTTTTACTCAGGACCAATATCATTAATTTTGGAGAGCTATTAGGAGAAAAATAGTGCTGTCTTTAGTAAAAAGTCAAATAATCAAATGATTTGTTGTACTTGTTCCCTATGAGACTTCTATAATTTGAATTTGCAGAATTATGATCTTGATTTATAAAATGAAGTAAATAATGAGTGGCCTTCAACAAAACTTGAATGAAATGTGTGACTTTTTTTAAACTAAAGAAAACAATTTTATATATAATAGAGATATACTATACATATGAAATATAGATTATGTTATTTCGATTGAAAGAATAACTTCTTACAGGATGTGCTTTATGTTGCATAAATAATTTGAGTTCCATTAATGATTTATATTGTGTGTCCAAGTACAAGTGTACTTTAAACCTTTGGTGTCTGAATATGGAATATGAAAGACTAAAATCAATTTCTCCTACACCCAGATTCTGGGATGTGCTGGTTTAACTTACTTAGGGACTACTGTGTAAAATGACTCTAAAAGGCCATGAAATTGAACAATAAGAGAACAGAAAAGCATAGTTTCTTGTGATATAGTTCAAAGAACATTGACCTTAATCTTTAAAAGACTTGAGTGTAAGTCCATCATTATTTAGCTCCGGCTTCTGTACAAATTTCTAGCACCTACTGATTTTTTTTCAATTTCTGAAAAGGATGATTATCCACAGGATGATTATGAAATGTGCAATTTATGCCTCAAATATGTCTTCTTCTCTTGTCTTTTTCCAGTGCCTAATATGGCCTCACCCCACATTCTACCATCTTATCAATCTATCTATAACCCACACAGCTCTATGGCTGTTTAGTCTCTAATAGTAAATACCAAATCCTTAAATAGATTACTTCCTTATGAGGATGGTTTTCCATTATATCCACCACACTATTAAATCCCTGACTCTTTGATCAGAATGTTATTTGAATTATTATCTTAGAAAATAATCCTATCATTTTGGCAGCAAAAACTTCCTCAAGGCCAGAGTGATATTCCAGTAGATAGGCACTTGCAAATTCAGTCCCCAGGACTCCATATGTGGCCTCAGCCCACCAGGAGAAATACTGAGTGCAGAGCCTGGAGTAAGCTCTGAGCACTGCTAGGTGCGTCCCAAAAACAAAACAAGACAAAACAATCCCTCATAGACAGTAACACACCATTACCCTTAAATGATAGTCTCTTATTCTCCAGTGATGTAACTAGTGATGTTCAGGGAACCATAAGCTACGAGAGAAGGAAACGAAATTCAGCTACATGCAACATATGCTCTGCAATTATTGTACTATTTCTCTAGCCAATAATAAATTTTCATTCTAATCTTTTATGGTATTTTTTCAAAATAAGAGACATCTTTTTTAAATTTTTTTAGATGTTTGATCATTTGACAGTATGACAGAGTTCTAAATCAAATTATTTCAGCTACATGAGTGACAAATATTCATTCTCAGCTATGAAGCATTCCAATTGTGTTAGAAATGTTCCCTACACAAATACAAAAACAAACACAAAGGCACACATGGTCACAAATGCACACTCTTGTTTCTAAAATAGGCAACTCATTGTTTTGTAAACAAAGTGACAAGAAATGCTCTGAGTATAAGCTGACTTCACTTTACAGCCCACTTGTTGCTTTGGGTTGTTCTGCCACTTGTTCTGACATCACCGCTGAAATCCCAAAAAATAAAATCTGATATCAACACTGTCTCCATTGTAGATCCTCTCAAGCACTGAGAAAATACAAGGAAACAAATCACACATCAAGGTCTTTAGCTGTACTCTCTGGAAGAAAACAGAAAAAGAACACTCAGGCTCATAATTTTAAGCAGTTTCTTCCTCAGCTCTTTCACAAAAGACAGCAGAATTTGATCTTACATTTCTTGTGTTTTGAAAATATTTATGGAGTATTTTTACATTTCCATTTTTCTTCCAAGAATGCTGAATCATGGATTGCTTTAATTGGCCCAAACAAGCAGGCAGCCCACACAAAACCTGTTATCTAGACAATCTTGAAAATATGTTCTATTTCTAAATAGTCAAGAGATGAGTTGTTTTTAAAATTTTTACCATAAAGGTCTCTCTTATTGAATTGCTCTATTCAATATAGTGCATACTTAATAACAACCACTTTTCCTTCAAGAGAGACTAAAGAGAAATGCCTGTTTATTTAGCAGATCACTTACTTCTTTGTTTCCTGACATAGGGTCCCATTGTATAGGAAAGACACAGAAGCAGCACCCCCGCCTGAATGATTTGTGCTGTGAATTTAAAAACCAGGGACCTTGGAAGTGAGTTTCTATTTTGAGCTTTTTTTGCTCGAGCTTCTCATAAAATGCCTTCATCTCATATTATTTCCTAGAACTGCCGTGGCAAAGTAATCTCAAAAAGATAGTATACATTTTAGAAGGTTCCTCTATTGCTGTTCTGTTTCAGGTAAAAGGCAGCTGCTGTTAGTGGCTGTTTTCCTATAGGTGACATGGACATGTAAATAGACTTCAATTGTGAACATCTGACACCAGGGACCATTTTGTCACTGTACTCACACTTCCCACTCTATTTAGCACAGACAGTAGCATGTAGAGTTAGTTTTAATGTTTGCATATATTTGTCTTATAACAATTTCTATTTAAAAAAAAAAGCTGAGTTTGACCTCTAAGAAAAAAAATTAACATTGCCCCAAAGTTAAACATGGAGTTGAAGTCACTGTATCACTGTATCACTGTCTTCCTGTTCATCATCGATTTGCTCGAGCGGGCAACAGTAACATCTCCATATGACCTATCTCATGCAAGAAGAGCCCAAGGGCACCTGCTTGCTCCAGGAACATAAAGAGCCTCAAACCATTCCATCAGGTCATGGGAATGAGGTCTACAACTGTTACTGGTATTTGGCATATCAAATACGACACGGGTAGCTTGCCAGGCTCTGCCATGCGGGTAGCATACTCTTGTAGTCATCTCTAAATCCAGCATTTATTGATGAACCGCGGCCATGGCCACGTAAGCCGGGCTGTGATAGGCTGGTCTGCTGGGTGGAGTTCTGACGAGGGGGAAGTCTGGATGTGGAAAATGGAGGCCCCTCATGGAGTGGGGGGTCGCCTGGCTTGTTGCGAGGCTCTGCTGGGCTGGCGGGCCAGGGCTAGAACCCACCATCCTCCTGGGCACCTTGTGAGCGGTGAGCTGCTGGGCACAGGGAGAGCCAGTAGCAGCTCTGCCCCATATCTGTGAGTCTCCGGATCAGCATACCTGTTGAATTATTTGCTTGGTAGGAAAGTTTGGAAACCACTTTGAATAAGGAACTCATATTAACTTTATGTTCCCATTTTTCCCAATTTTTAACAACATCTACCTAGTTTTATATGTCTCTAGCTTCTCTTTATTGATATCTTCAATATAGATGAAGTAAGTTCCTACTTAAGAATTATTGATTGGATTTGAATTTATATAAGCTATTACTATTTGAATAGATAAAGAACATAGAAAGCTGCAATAAAGAATGTTAAAAAGGAGTGATCATTCCAGAGTGACATATCTTTATTTATTTACCTCTCTCTCTCTGTCTCCCTCTCTCTGTCTCCCTCTCTCTGTCTCTCTCTCTCTGTCTCTGTCTCTGTCTCTCTCCTCTCTGTCTCTCTCTCTCTCTCTCTCTCTCTCTCTCTGGCTACATCTGGATTATTCATGCTTACTGCTGGCTCTTTGTTCAGAGATAAGTCCTAGCTGGGTTAAGGGTGCTTGGAATTTAAACTCCCTTAGGCTGCATACAAGGCAAGGCCCTGCTTGCTATACCATCACTCCAGCCCAGGAGTGGTATATCTTAAGGGGAAAGTCATGTTGGGAATTTGACCTTCGTTGCTCTTGATTCTACCAAAGTCTTACATTGGATTAAACATGCCCCGGTTATTCCTTAGATTAATTTATGAATCGAATGATAAAACAATTGATGCCCTCTGTTTTCTGATAATTACTGGGATTTGGCCCTGGTCGGTCATCCCTATAGAGCCTCACAAGAAGTCAGAGGAACCCCCACACCACGAGGGCAGCCATTTTCAACATCCAGACTCCACAGCCTGTCAGAGCTCCACCCAAGAGAAAAGTCAGTCTCAAGCCCTGCTTCTCAGAGTCCCACCCTCCTCTGAAGCCTATTTCAAGCCCAGGTATGTTTGAACCAGAGAGAGAGATACACAAGGCAGAGCTGCTACTGGCTCTACCTATGCTCAGCTGATCATAAGGCATCTTGGAGGGAAGGTGGGTTCTAGCCCTGGCCCACCATCCCTATAGAGCCTCGCAAGAAGCCAGAGGAACCCTCACACCATGAAGGCAGCCATTTTCAACATCTGGACTCTACCCTTTCAGCGCAGCTGCTTTGTGGCTGCACAGTTCATCAGTAAATCCTTGAACTTAGATCCTACAACCAAGAGTATCCCACACACATGGCAGAGCCTGGCAAGCTACCCGTGTTGTATTTGATGTGCCAAAACCAGCAACAATTATAGACCTCATTTCCATGACCTGAACGAACGGTTTGAGGCTCTTCATGCTCTTGGAGTGCGCAGATGCCCTTGGGCTACACTAGCATGCAGCAGGATGTATAGAGATGTTACTGATGCCCACTCGAGCAAATCGATAAACAACGGGAAAACAAGTGATACAAGTGACAAGTGGCCCAAAGAATTTGAATCCTGTGCTTTGGTTCATCAATCTATATTCAACAACTCTTGTACCAGTTTCTACTTGGTAAGTTCTTAAACTTAATTTTGGAAAAAAATTAAATCTTTTTCCACTTAACTTCCTGCACTTCAGTCAAACATGTCTTTAAAAGGAACATGATTCCTTTCTTGATTTTCCTTCTGTTCTTTCTCTTACTCTTCTTTCCTTTTTGTTCTTTCTTCTTTGATTTCTCTTTCCGTTAATCTTTTTTTTATTTCTTCTTTTCTCCCCCCTCCACTCCTCTTCCCTCCTCTCCCCCCCTTCCCTCCTTCCCTCCTCTCCTCTCTTCTCTTCAGTTTCTTTGCCAGGAATTGAACCAAGGGCCTCACACATACTCATGCTCTACCCCTGTAACTTTGGGTCACATTACTGGCCTTTGTTAGTATATTTGGAATATTTTGGTTTTCAAAAAGTTATATTTTTATTTGTTTTGGGGCCACACCCAACTTCCTCAAGGCATACTCCTGGCTCTGCACTCAGGGATCTACTCTTGGCAGTGCTTGGAGGGGGGTCGCTCTGGGGTACCAGATATCAAAGCTATATCAGCACCAGGCAAGCTGTACTCTCTCTCCAGACCCATTAGACTATTATTGGTAATTAGGTATTTTGGTATTCAAAATCGGTATATTCTTGGGCAGGGAGCACATGTGGCTAAGCTCAGGGCTTATACTTAGTGCTGCTCTCAGATTTCTCTCTAGGTAGACCTCAGGGACCATATGGATTGTCAAAAATAGAACCTAGGCTGAGTGTGAGCAAAACAAATACCTTACATACTATAGTATATCTCAGACCCCAGATATACTTTTTTAAATAATCACCTAAATTAGGACTTAATAAGAACTCTGCTTATGTTTTGGCATTCCATGGCTGCATCTTAATAATGATTTCAGAAGTGTTTCCTTTCTAATGTTTATTTCTTTGAAATATCACAGAGAGAGTTGGCTACTAATCTGTCCTGAGGATGAGAAAGAACAATGGAAGACAAAAAGAAAGAATAGCTGAAAACATCTAAAGCCTTGCAAAGGTAGAAATTACCCCCAAAGCTGCAAAAGAATTTTCTTCCAGGCACTTACATGTGAAAATCTGCAAGCAAGGCATTTCTTGTTTCTCCCTAAGATGCTATTTGTAGGTAGCAATAAACAGAGTAAAAGCTATGTCCAGGGGCCAGTCAGTGAATCTGGTAACTGCACTTCATATAGTTCCTGCACTTACAAGTTTCTTTAAAGTCTTAATTGCTGTGATTATACATGTGTGTATATCTGCATTTAATAGGGTGAAAAAAAATGGAAAACAATTCTACTCATATTTCTCTAAAAGTAGGGCATTTAGTAATTTGCTGTCCAATTTGATTTAGATATAATAATCAATATCTTCCTATAAATAATCAATATGATTTTTATTTTGTTTTAAATTTTGTTTCTTTCAGCTCTCAAAATGAAAGGTGCATTTTTTATTGTGTTTACTTTTCAACTCTCCTCTAATATTTTCCATCTCATTTTCTCCTCCAGAATCTGTCAAGTTCCATTTAGGTGCTACCAATTTATTTTAATCAAGCTCTTTTTTTTAAAATTTTTTATTATACCATCGTGAGATATGCAATTACAAAGATGTTTATGTTTGGGTTTCAGTCATACAGTGTTTGCTGTGATCAAGTTTTATCTCCATATATAACACCAACCATGCCTTTTGCCCACTTGAAAATTACATGCTAAAATTGTTCAGGTCTGAATATGGGAAGAATAAAAGGAAGAATTAGAGCGTTCCTCATTGTTGCTCTTAGTAAGTCTTTTTGAGCAATAGTGGCATCCAGTGTAGCTCCTTTAAACAGAGGGTAATATTGATTGCCTTATATATGCTAGGACATACACTAATAGTCTAACAAAATAGAATATATTGTATTTAGGATAGTCATTAACCTAGGCATAATAAATAGTTATAATTCCCAGTTTCTATATAGGGGAACTGAAATGCAGAATATGAAAATTACATTGCTTGATCACATAGTTCGCATATTCCAGACTGTAAGCTGTCTAGATTCAGAACTTGTTTTCTTTGGTGCTTCTTTACCTATCTTGCATGGGCCAAGCATTGTGTTGGAAGCTTTTTATTTATGGCATTTAAACCTCATAAACCCTGAAGTGTATTGGGTTCAGAGGATTTACTGGGCTTGCCAGTAAATGAAAGTTCTGGGTCAAAAATCTTTTAGGTTCAGGACTCTTTATTATATCACCACAATATAAATGATCTAATGGATTAGCTACAATATTTAGGGGTCATATTTAACAGATGGGTCATTAGAACACTTTTTATATAAAATGAGCATGAAATACATGTTATTAAGCCATTGTTTTACAGGTTTAAATGCATGGCATTTTTTAAGGAATTGATATAAAATTTATTATAGGGAAATTCTCTAGTATAGCAAGTTTTAAATGAAATCTAATAGAAAGCATATACACAATAGATTGTTAATAGCTTCCCTAAATTGACATTATTAAGGAGTGTCAAGGAAACTGTCAGCGTTTATGGTCTTTAGAGCCAAATCTCATGACCCAGACTTGATCAAGGGTTGCTCTGGAAACAGTGGTATTTGATTTTTTTTTCTAGTAAATGCCTTTGCTTAGACTAAATGCATCTAAAGCATTTAGTACAGTTCGTCTGAACTGCCCAGGACACTTTCTTTAATCCTGGAACAGTTATCTGACCACTGGATGCCACTGTTGCTCAACCAGAAGTCACAGAACGGGAATTCCTGTGGCAATATATTAGTCAGTTAAAGAAATTCTTGTTATTAGTGACTATGCATGCATGCTTTTAAACTATTTTACTTGATGAATGCAATCCTCTACATTAGTTGCATGTACTCAGTAGAGGTAACCTTGCTTTTAAAATATATAGCATGAATTTGGGCGTATATTTTACTTTCAACTTCTTTGCTATATAAATATAAATAGTTCTTTTTCCCCCTCCTGTTTAGTGTCCTGTAGCTGACAGTCTCCATTAGTTATCAGCTAATGTTGCAGAGTCAGACCAAACAAGGTGTCCTGGCCTTAAGCTATTAGAAAGGCCTCTTCATCCTAACAAAGACCCTGGGGTGAAAATAGATTGTGTGACTAGTCACTGGGATATTATTCACAGGCACCAAGCACTGCATTGCAGATTGAAAGAGTTAGGATGTTTCTTCATTTGTTCTTTACACAAATCAATTTAAAACAACTGTATTGTGTGGTTTAAAAAGCAACAAAAGTTGTATGTGCTTGAGAAAAAAAAATCAGACAGGGTTTGAGAGTGAAAAGTAGAAGTAATAAATAAACATGAGGTCAGTTAAGGAACAGCCATGATTGCTTTGTATGACAAGATTTGCATAGCAAACACTTCTGATTAATGTACAGTGAAGGCCACAGGAGTGGGGACCAACCTTAGTATCTTTTCAGAACTGGGTCTTCCAATCTTGAAGGTGTAGTTTAAGCCAGCACAGTTAGTCATTGTTTATCTGAAAGGCAGATAGAGCTACAGTGCCTATTTAAATATTTGAAATAATTATTTTTATCTTGCCAGCAATGTTGATTTTATTTATGTAGTTGGGGGGAAAAGTGTTGATTTTACATTAGTAGTGAATTTCCATTTACTTCAAACATATTTAGAAAACAGGCAGAATAGTTTAATCAGAAACCAAGTCATAAATTTGAATATATAATAAAATTGCTTAAATCATGGAATATTTTAATTACCTGAAATGTTTTCTCCTCTTTATTTTAAAGACTAATACCTCAGGTCTTATTTCTTCATCGCCTTTGTTACTAACACTTTGTTGTTATTAATATTTGTTAACTTCAAATAGGGTAGTGAAATGAAATGCTCAAGAAAGTTAAATCCTATTTTATTTTCTTCTTTTCTCACTTATGTTTGTTTATTGTTTGTGGGCTATACCCGACTTTGCATCAGAATCAGTTCTAATGGGGTACCATATGGGGTGTTGGTGATTGAACTTGAGTTGGCTGTATGCAAGGCAAGCTCTCTGGACCTCTCTTTCCTCATTTATATATAAATACATAACAATTTAAAAACCATAATTACATAATAGGAATAAATATAAAAATGATAGACAGTAGAGGCCATGAAACATTTAGATGTATTTATTTTGGCATTTTAAAATACCAATATAATAAACTGGAAAAAAAGTAATGGAATTCTGTTTCAGAATATTTAGTAAATATTAACATATGATTTTTTTTAGTTTTAATCATTGTGCACATACTCATTAGTGCTCTGGGCTTACTCCTGACCTGGTGCTCAGGCATCAGTCTTCATAGTGCTCAGGGTCATATGTTACCAGGGGTCAAACTGAGGTAGCAGTGTTCATCATGCAGTTGGCTATATGCAAGGGAGGTGTCAATCATTTTTTTACCTCTCAGGAACATTAAAAAAAAAGTAAGTTATAACAAAAAGTTTGGCCACATTTGTCTATGCATACATATAAATATGTCAATGCTAACATTTCTTTCATAATGAATGCTAGAAAATAAGCTATGCTTAGATTTAATCATGCTACAACAAAATGGAAATCGTTTCAAATTTTGTAGTAGATAGTAGCACTGATTCAGGCATTTTATGTAATATTCTGTACGAGTTACATTCCAAGGAACATGATGACAATTTTCAGAGCAGTATTCTAAAAAAGAAATACTAGAGAGACATAAAACACCTACAACGAGCATTATATTTTCAGCATAATGTCTAACATCTTCTCTAGTGTGTTGGGGAGTTCCTCAATGGAGTGATAAGTAGATGAAGTAAGACAAGTAGTAATTCTATTTCTCTAAAAGTATTCATTTAACAAAGTCACATTAAGCTGTCTGTATTAGACATATCCTATCCTCTCCCTCTAACAGAAAACAATAAATTATCACAATTGTCTTACTTTCTTCCAGAATTTGATTTGACAAGAAACATTTTTTATCAGCTGTTGCCCAAGTTACTACATAGAAAAATGTGGAGTGCTATATGCCTGCACTATCTGTAGCAATATTGATACACTATTTACCATATTTCCTACTCACTCAATTTTTTGAAAATATAATTAAAATACTGTTGTCAATGTCAGTATTCTATGTAGTTTAAGCAAATATTACAATAAATTATTCAGTGGAAGTTTCTTGCTTCAAAAAATGTTACCTAGCAATATCATTTATCATTTGATTTTACACTCTAAGTAATTTAGGCTCAATATGAACAACCATAAGTGGGCAACATATAGTACAAATCATATTATAATAATTCTAAATAAACTAATTTTGAAATGGTCTGTGTTATTTAAATTATTTATGTAAAATATTTATGTTCTCGGTTATAGTTATGACTCATTAAGAAAAATTTAAATTACATTTCAATATATATGTATATATAACTTAAATTACTTTATAATACTCCCTTACTAAAATTATTTTTGTAAATATGAGCTTCTTTGCCTAAGATTAAAAACACTAACCGGCCTTATCTTTTCTCTCTTAATAAAACTAAATTGTATGGTGCTATTGTATTGATTTCAGTATTATCACCTGTTGCAAAATTTCTTCTGTTGCATTTTTTATCTTTCTTCACTGTGTAGGTCTGCTACAGTAGTATATTGCTTAGATCTTTATTAATATTATTTTTATATTATAATTTTTATGCTGGGAACTGAACTCAGGATCTTACGTATGCCAGGCAATGCCCTATCTACCTACTGAGATCCATCCCTAGTAGGAAACCTTTATTATATTAATAGCTTAAATATTCAAAATTGAGCAAAACATTATAATCAAATTGATAAAGTTATAATCTGAGATATCAAAAAATCAAAAGCTATCCTAATGAGTATTTGTTTTTCTGATGTTTTCATAGACCCTATTGTAAATCAAAATGGGGAAAAAAGAGTGATTATGGATTAATAGCCTTATGTAGTAAACATAAATCCTACCATATATCTTTCTGTTTTTATAATACTTTGTGAGATTTATTTTTTATAATACTTTGTGAGATTTAATAATTTTGAAATTTTCTCTTCAGCGCCTTCCTTATTGAAGAATCATACAAATATATTTTGAGACATGTAATAATTTTGTGATATTTAATCCAAGACAGTAGGAGATGATGCTTTATGTAGGGCTAAGAGCAAGAAATGAGCCTTTCTAGACATCTAATTAAGAAGTTGAAGTTTCATGACCGTGTTTTTAGAGGTGAAGGTTTAATGAAGAATTTTGAAGAATCAGGACAAAGAGAACTGGCTTCCAGTGAGAGTTCCTTCATTTGGTAAGGATTCCTTCATTTGGTAAGAGTTCCTTCATTTGGTAAGGATTCCTTCATTTGGTAGGAGTTCCTTCATTTGGTAAGGATTCCACTAAAAAGTGTGGAAAGAATATTACAAAAATTTAGGATTTTTTTTCTAAATTATTAGAAGCTTTTGGTTGGGTGAAGCTTTTGGTGGGTGTTGTTGTTGAAGTTTTAATATTTATCTATCTATATACAAAGAAAGAAAAGAAAATACATGGTTGCTAAATGATTACTTTAGTTGACTATTTGGCAGATGTTCAAGAAAAAATTCTAAGAATTCTTTGCGACCTGAGTCAGAATAACATGTATTTTTCTGTGTTTAGCAAATGTAGCTTCAGATTTCTGTTGAGAAATCTTTGACTGTTCATAACACAACTTAGTTCTTTGCCAATTTAAGAATACAGGAGACTGGTCCATGGTAGGAAGCCTGCCACAAAGAGGGAGGGGAGTGCAGTAAGGACAGAGAAGAGGCCATTCTGACAGTGATAGTCAGAAATGATCACTCTGGGCTAACTCTGAGTGCTGGAACAACCTAAAGTGATATGCCTGATGCTCTCTGAATATTGCAGACCACAGTGCCGCAAAGAAGAATAAGGGGCCAGCAATGATAGCACAGCGGGTAGGTCATTTGCCTTGCACACGGCTGACCAGGGTTCTATCCCAGGCATTCAGTATGGTCCCCTGAGCATCGCCAGGAGTAATTCCTGAATACAGAGTCAGGAGTAACCTCTGATTAGTCAGAGTCAGGAGTAACCTCTGATTAGTCAGGAGTCAGGAGTAACCTCTGGGTGTGATCCACAAAGCAAAAAGAGAGAGAGAGAGAGAGAGAGAGAACAAAGAGATAGCTAGAGAGAGAGAAAGAGACAAAGACAGAGACAGAGACAGAGAGAGACAGAGACCCAGAGAAGAAAAGTGTCTGCCATAGGGCAGACTACGGGGATAGGGCAGAAGCGTGAGGGCAGGGCAGAAATGGCACAGAGGTGGATGCGACAGAAACTGGGGACACTGGTGGAGGGGTGCACTGGTGAAGGGATGGGTGCTAAAACATTGACAAAATCAGTCATGAACAACTTTACAACTGTATCACTATCACTATCTTCCCGTTCATCATCTATTTGCTAGAGCGGGCACTAGTAATATCTCCATATGTCCTGTATCATGCTAGTAGAACCCAAAGGCATCCGCTTGCTCCAGGAACATAAAGAGCCTCAAACCATTATATTAGGCCATGGGAATGACCTAATATAAATGTTACTGGTATTTGGCATATCAAATACGACACAAGCAGCTTGCCAGGCTTACCGTGTGGGTGGCATACTCTTGTAGTCATCTCTGAATAAAGCATTTATTGATGAACCGCACGGACGCTAGCGGCCGCATGAGCCGGGCTGTGATAGTCTGGTTTGCTGGGTGGAGTTGTGGTGAGAGGGAAGTCCGGATGTGGAAGATGGCGGCCCCCATAGAGTCGGGGGTGTTGTCTGGCTTGTTGTGAGGCGCTGCTGGGGTGGCAGACCAGGGCTAGAACCCGCCATGCCTCCCAGGCGCCTCATGAGCAGCTGAGCACAGGGAGAGCAAGGAGCAGCTCTGCCCCATGTCTGAGAGTCTCTGGTTCAGCATACTTGGGCCGGATTGAAAAAAAAAAAACTGCTGCAGGGTGGGTGTGGATGATCCAGGCTGTAATAGTCTGGTCTGCTGGGTGGAGTTGTTACGAGAGGGAAGTCCGGATGTGGAAGATGGTGGCCCCCATGGAGTCAGGGGGTTGTCTGGCTTGTGAGGCTCTGCTGGGGTGGCAGGCCAGGGCTAGAACCCACCATGCCTCCAGGATATACAACTGCATATCTCACTATAATAATATACACATATATATACACTATATACACTATATACTATAATAATATACATATATATGTATACATATCTATCTATAGAGATCTACCACATCTATCGCTGTATAAACATAGATAACATCTAGATATAGTAATTAATATCTATATATATCTATAGATAGATAGGTAGATAATAGATAGGTTAGATATATAGATAGACAGATAGACAGACAGACAGACAGACAGACAGACAGACAGACAGACTGAAAGACAGACTGAAAGACAGGCAAGCAGGCAGGCAGGCAGACAGACAGACAGGCAGGCAGGCAGGCAGGCAGGCTGGCAGGCAGGCAGGCAGGCAGGCAGACAGACAAGCAGGCAGGCAGGCAGGCAGGCAGGCAGGCAGACAGACAGACAGACAACAGACAGACAGACAGACAGACAGACAGACAGACAGACAGACAGATAGATAGGTATGGTCCTATGCTCAGGTATCACTCCTGGCAGAACTGGGGAATGGGATGACATGTGGTACAATCTCGGTCGTATGCTTGCAGGACAAGCGAATTACCTGGCTGCACTATCACTCTGGCCCCAAGAGGCGATTTGAAAAAAAAGGAAAAAGAAAACTTTATCTTATTCCAAGACTTAGGGAAGGCACAATCAGAGCTTCAATAAATAAGCTTAGTAATAAAATTATTTACATGCAAATGTATGCAAAAATAGACAGCACTTCTTTATTTTCATTGTTACCTATTTTTGAAGGGTTGCTTTATTTCTAACTCTACAAGTAGTAATTAAATCTGTACTTATCGGGACATAAGTACTTTAAGAAAATATAAAAAGAAAATATACAGCAGGAAACATTTTATGAAAAAACGATTTTTTGCCTAACTTAGCTGGAGAGTACTGCTCTAATCACAGGACTGGAATTGTTTTGAAGTTTTGGAGACAAAGAAGGTCTGTACAACTTGAAGAAATACTGATAGTAAGAAGGGAAAAGTTACAGATTTGTTTCTCTTAAGTTCAGTCACTCCTACTTAGTACTTAAAAATTAAGGCAGTCATGCACATAGAAAGAAAATAACACTAACCCAAGTCAAGATATACCTGGAGAGTTCCCCCTTTGCTACTAAATTAACTAAAGTAACAAAATATCTTTTTAGCTAATGTGTCTTCATGCATGAAAAATGTTGGAACTTTAAAAAAATGTTACTTCCTTTTGGTCTTAAAACATTGAACATTAAAAAAAAAGAATTCCAGAACTCTGAGTTTTAAGACATGGATGTTATTTCATATGCAATGTTCAAAATCAAAATTAAAATATACTACAAATATAGGTGCCATATTCTTGATCTTTATAATACTGAACCTTATTGGTCTTTACCAATAATTTTTCTTAGTTGAAGGAAAAGTAAAGATCTGAAGACTGAGCATGTCAAGTAATATTATGGATACTTTTTTTTTGCCTTTTTGGGTCATACCTGGCAATGCTCAGGGGCTACTCCTGGCTCTGCACTCAGGAATTAACCCTGGCGGTGCTTGGGATGCCGGGGATCGAACCCAGGCTGGCAGAGGTCGGCCGCGTGCAAAGCAAACGGCCTACCCGCTGGGCTATCGCCTCCAGCCCCAATATTATGGATACTTTTTATTTTAAGATGTGGCTGTGATCGTGAGCTGAATGAAGATGTGTATGGGGTAAAGAAAGGGATGAGGTAACATCAGTGAGAAATAATTGAAGTCTGAAAATTAATGTGACTGGTAACTTATAGGCACATAAAGTCTTAAAGTTTGGATATAAAACTCCTTTCCTTTAAAAATGACGAATCGGGGCCTAAGTAGAGTAATTAGATAGTACTTGTTAGTACAAGTTAGTACAAGTGAGTACAAGTTAGTACTTGACCTATGGTCAGATGACCTGGATTTGATCCCAAACCCTATATATCCCCCAAGGGACTGATATGTGAGCACAAAGTAGGCCCTGATCAGTACTGTGTGTGTGGCTCAAATACCAAACGAAAACATCAAAAAATTTTTTAAGGAAACCCGTGAGATAGTACAGTGGTAAGGGCATTTGCCTTCTAGCGACCAATCCTGGCATCCCATATAGTCCTCCTAGCACCATCAGGAGTAATTCCTGAGTACAGAGCCAGGAGTAACCCCTCAGCTGAGCTGGGTGTGCCCCTAAAACAAGCCAAAACATTTTTCTAAAAAAAAATGAATAAATATGAGGACCTAGACCTAAGTGTGTGAGATGAATTGCTTCTGTACACAATATAACCTAGAAAGATGATGAGAAGACAAGGATGTGTAGGGCAGAGGAAAACTACTCTCCTGTATTTACTATAAAATACTTAGAACTTAATTGATTAATAGTTACAGCCTCAATGCCTTTGGTTGTTGATATTTATTGAAAATGTGTATGTTAGCATAATAACAAAATGCACAAAGCAGGAAGAACTAATTTGGGAAGGCTTAGAAGCTGAAAATGTGGTGAACTCTAAAACCTGAGATAAGTTAGGTACTTAATACAATATTAAAATTTAAGATCAATGTGTTTCCATCACCAGTATCAGGACTTGTTTTGAGTTCTTGTAAGTTAGTAAATGGAAGATACAAAGCAAATATGAAAAAAGTAGGACAGTGACAAATATCAAAGAAACCTCCCGGCTGGAATTACCACCCTAAGTCAAGGGAACCAGGAAAGAGCAGAAAGATACCTGAAGAACAGGAGTCATATGGAAGAGAGTCTGGAAGAGTTCTGATGTCCCACAGGATCCTTCTGGTGTTGGAGAAGTTTTGGTGTTAACCAGGAAATACAAAACTGGCAATACCTTAAGGAACAGAGGGATCTGAATAACTAAACCACAGGACAATGTCAATATACTCTAGGCAAATGGGGAATATTATTGTTTCAAGTGTGTGTTTCATTTTATCTTACTACAGCTTGCTCTTTCTTGCATAGAAAGAAATATAGAAAGGTCATGCTGAGCTGTTTCAAAGCCAACCAGGAATCAATGTAAACTCCCCCGTCCCCCCCACAAACACAAATCACAGGAAATTTACTAAATGGACTGACTGTTACACAGCCAATATTACTTAATTACTATATTACTATTAAGCTATTTTGATTGGTTTCATTTGGGATTTTGAGTGCTGCATTGTAGAGTAAGTGTGAATGGGGTGATATTGAGCAATAAAGACAGACACAGGTTAAAACTTAGAACTAAAGAAAGGGCAGTTTAGAGAAAAGGAGCAGAAGGGACATAACTCTAGCTGTTTATTCTTGGCTTGCTACATCACATAGGGATTACTCATTTTTTTTCAGGCTCAAATAATAGCCTTATATTTAGTTGGTTTGGTTCATAGGATTTTATTATGATGATGCACATGAAATTAAAGCAATAGACAAATCCATCTCTGAAATTCTCTAGCGATTTTCTTAGAACATCCTCTTCACATTAGTTAACAAACATGTCCTACTCCGGTGTCTCTTATGATAACTCATGAAAAACAAAATGAGAGCAGAACTAGAAAGAATTCTCTTTGTGTGTGTGTATGGGGGGGAGCACACCCAATTGTGCTTTGTGTTTGCTGTGCTGACGGATCACTCCTAGCAGGCTTAGGGGGATCATATGGGATGCCAGGGATCAAACCCCACAAGATCACGTGCAATGCAAGTTCGCTACCTGACTTTTCAGCCTTCCATTATGCTCCTAGAAGGCACCACCTCTCTTTTGAGTCTCTAAATCTCATGTTCAAATTATTTGAACTAAATTGTAATTGAGTAGAATATAAGATGGCATAAAGAGTATGTTCATTGGATAAAACGTTTTCGCCCCAATTTATAGACCTCTGGACAGATACTCACATTTGATCATGGATATATCATTATTTCCATCCATTGATGCCAGGTAAAACGAAGTCAAGATAGAAAAAAAAAGGGAAAAGTAGAGTCAGGTTGTGAGTTAGTTGATTTCATTTGAGGGCATCTTCAATGTGCTAACTAGCATTAAAATACTGTTTTTAATTTTATTTAGTTTATTAGTGTAAATTGAAATCTCTCTTTTGCTAATATTTACTTTAGATGCAATGTGTGAGATGGCCCACCACTCTTTTGGAGCTGTAAAGAGCTAGAGAATGAATGAGGTAGTAAAAACTATCACAGAGGACACAATAGTAAGTCTCCCTTCAGTGTAAGTCAAATGGGCAATCTATTTGGTTTTTGCAACACAAGTCTCACCTGAAACAGGTCTTCTTTTCAAAATACAGAAACAAACTTTTTTTTAAATGGAAGGACTCATATATATGTGCATATATATATATATATATATATATATAAAACTTAATATTTTTGGAACAGGATAGAACATTTAAAAAGAAGTACCTTTCGTGAAGAAAGGTGTCTGGGAGCCCTCATAGGCAGAAGGATATTTAAGGAAAGGGGCCTGAGAAAAAATGGAATGAAAGTTGAAAGGGGAGAAAAAGCAACGGGGAGGATGATAAAAATAGATGATGGCAAAGAGCATTGCAGCAGAGCTGTGTTGTAATCAGTACCACTCCGGTCAAGTCACCATCCGTTGCTCCAGGCTTAGCTTCTCCAGGCCCAGAGCTGCTCGGGTAAAACAGCAAACTCAGCAGGTTAAGGCCTTGCTCTAAGCCAGTGTCTGCGTGGGCCCCAGAGAGTAAAGGCTCCAGGCTGCTGTTGTTTGCCTCAATTTGCAGCTCTATGGAAATTCGTCAAGAACAAAGCTATCCAAAGAAGGTGTAGGTAGAATGTGGAGTTCTCCATTGAAGAACGGAAGAAGCAGAAGGACTCGGTTTTTAAGCTCCTCGGGTACATATTCCCAGCCCTCTTCCCCACCCCAGTTGCTGCTTCTAGTAAAACTGAAAAAGGAAAATAATTCATACATCGAATGCCTGTGTAAATAGCAAACCAATAACCTACTACCCCGGGAGGTCTGGCTTCTGTCCAGGGGGCGGCGGTGGAATTGTGAAAGGCAGGCAGGCATATCTAGGTACACTAATACGATTCCATTCCAGGATATTTCAGATGGAAGAAATAAAAATCCGGAAACTCCCATAAGTAGCGATGACCAGACAACTGGAGAGTGTGAACGTGTGAAGGGAGATCAGGGAAGGAACGTAAAGCCAGATCCTCTGGACAGGACACTTCAGCACAGCACGTTGGCTATTTCCGGGGAACTGCCTTAAGTCCTTCCAGACTGGACAACTCGGATCAATCTCTTACCTTGAGATGAGCATCTGCTTAATGACAATGAACCCCCCAAATGAAATCGCTCCGGAGGCCAAGGAAAAGTGCAGAGACCCAGACAGTCTAGAAATCCAAAGGTGGAGCTGTGCCAGTGCGAAACCAAACGTTTTAGTTTTGCGCCCGCTTGGGCGGGGTGGGAACTGTGGGAGAGAGTCGAGTTAGGGGGGAGAAGGGGAGGACGCTCAGTCGCAGACCCCTTAGTCCAGCAGCTTTGAAGCGACCGAGTGTGGACAGTGGGGGGCTGCAGGACGTTGACGAGAGGCCTATTGTCTTTTCTTCCTTTTCCAGGGGGAAACCTGAAACGCAGTCAGTGAATGGGCAGCGCGGGGCAGTGTAGACCTGGTGTCATTCTCTTGCTAAAAACTCTTTGCTGCCAGCACCCTCGGGTCGTCTCTGCTCCCTGCAGACCAGCTGTCCCGGGCCTCTGTTGCAGTCCTGGGCCTCGGGTGAGCCTTTGCGATTCAGCGTCCTCCGCCCCCACAGCCCCACGGTCGCGCCCCGACAGGTGTTTTCCCAACTCCCGAGCCCGTCAATTTTGGGGAGTGGCTGAGCCAATAAGGTTTCCCGAGGAGGGGGCCGGGGGCGGAGGGGCGTGGCTAGCGGGGGCGGGGCGGGGGGTTTGCGCGGCGGAGCCTTGCCCGCCCGGTTGCGTGGAGCTGGTGAGCCGCCCCCCCACCTCTTTTTTTCCCCTCCTCCCATTTCTCCGAGTCTTATTAATTTCTCCGTGGGGCTGCAGCTGGAGACCGTGGAGCGTTGGAAATGACGCTCGGAGCTTTAATTACCACAGCCGCCGGACAAGTGTGAGGAAAGCTGACAGGCAAAAGCACAGGCTGGGGAGGGAAGCCAGAAGCTCCCCCCCCCCAGCCCACCCCACCCCCTGTTGAACTGGAGGTGCAAGAAAACTGAAAAAGGAACCGAACGGAGCCCGGCTCAGGGGGCGGAGAGGCCGGAAACCTACCGCCTCTTTGCAATCAACTTTTTTTTTTGGAAACGTTGCTTCACCCCCTCCCCTTTTCCTTTTTCCCCCCCTTTTATTGTTGACCAACCCGGAGAGAGAAAGTGAGCCGGGAGCGAGCCATCGCAGGCTCCCCGGGGCAGGAGCCGCACGGTCGAGCCCCCCGCGCACTCCCGAGCGCACTCGCACCGCCGACTCGCGCGCGCGCCCGCCTCGGGGGCCCAGTCCCGGCCCCGCCGGCTCCGACCCGCTCGCACCCCGCGCCTGGGGCCGGCGCACCCCGAGCGTCCGGTGCCCTTCGCGCCCCCAACGCGCGCCAGTCCGAGGGATCGCCTTCGCGTGCCCGAAGGGGGCTATGCCATTTGGACATGTAATTGTCGGCACGGGATCTGAGACCTGCCCAAAATGAAGCTGGCGACAGGACTGTGGGTCTGGGGGAGCCTTTTGGTGGCCGCGAGGACCGTCCAGCCCAGCGCTTCTCAATCAGGTGGGTCGCGGTGGCTGGTTTCAGCTCCAGCTGTTGAACGTGCGGTTGCCGGCGCGGCGGCTTCGGGAGATCCCGCGCCCCGGTTTCCCACCCGAGACCCGCTTGATCCCGGTCGTAGACCCCCCTGCGGGGTCCGTATGGCTCGGGCTCTCCGTCACCCCTCTTGCTACCTCCTTAACTTCGCCCCGGGGAGGGTGCATGCCTTTTGCGTTCTCCTGGAAACCCCGCTCGCGCCCCTGCCCCTGGCGCCCCCAGCCTCGGGTAATGCCCTTGCTTTCTCGCGCCTTTGCGTGGACCCAAACCGCGGGATCACGGAGGCTCGCGCCTGCGGTGCGGGACGTGCGGGGAGTCGGACCGGACGTGCCTCCCTGCCTCTGCGCTCACCGCCCGGGCCGCCGAAGGACTGGGGAGCCAAGGGGGTCCCAAAGGCGGTGCCCGCTGGACTCGGGGGGGAGAAGGGCGGACTGTGGGTGCAGAAGTAGGGGCACCGATCCGAGATGCGTGCTTTGCACCTGTGTGTGCTGCTGGCCACCACCGCACCCCAGTGGCCCGAGTCTAGGACTAGGCTCGGCCCGGACAGGGGTGCCCGGAGCGCCATGGTCAGGGGACTCAGAATTCCGGAGCCCCTGCGCTGCCCGGAGATGAAGTTCTATTAATTTGAGGAGGTCGTGCTTGCCTGACCTCTTTATTTAGATCATTAAAAAAAAAAAATACACTCGGAGGCTTGACCTGGTGGAGGGGAGACCGGCCTGTCGGTCGGTTGCTGTGGCGGCTGCAGGGAGTTTTTCTTCCTGGAGTTCAACTTGGGATTGGCCGGACTCGCTCCAACTTCTCTGTTACTACCCGAGCGGCCGCGCCAAGAGACTGAGACCGAGACGGGCGCGGCGGGAGCGCGGGCGCGCGGCCTCCGGGGGCCGAGCCCGGGAGCCCCAGTTTGCATCGGGCCAGGCGATTGGGAGGCCATGGGTGCCCCGCGAGGGGGCGCGGCGGGGCTGGACACTCCCCGCTTCTTAGTGGCACCTGCGGGGCCGGGCGCCCAAAGTTTCTGCCACTTGAGTTTGCTGCGGATGGGAACCCGCAGTAGAAGACCCAGGAGAGGCGGCCAGGGAGAGACGCGGGGCGGGGGCCTGGCCGGGAAGCTGTGAGCTTTCGGAGCCCCCGGGACTGGTGGCGGAGCGTGGGAGGGAGCCCGAGGAGATAAAAGCCCCCGGGAGTGGCGAGAGCGCGGGCGTCGGGCCCCCGCGGGTGTCCTCCTGACCTCACGCAGAAAGCAGCGCGCCCCGGTTTCCCCGCTCCGCCCCCGCCGCCGTCGCCTCCCCGCGTCGCCTAGTAAATAACAAAGTTACAACCCCGGAGCGTTGCAAAATGACCTTCCTATGGCACCCCGCGCGCCGTGCGTCCCGGGCGCTTGCACCCTCCCCATGACTCCGAAATTCTTCCTGCATACCAGGTCCGGCGCTGCAGCCACCTCCGGAATTGCACCGACTTGGACACGGGATTCCAAGCGGCCTCTAAGCTCCATCACATTCCCCTCCCCCGCTGTTTTTTTTCCCCCTTCCCCCTAAATTAATTTCCCTCCCCATTCCCAGTCCCTTCCTATTCTCCCACTCAAAGGGTTGATTATGCACGTTGACCCATTGAGAAGCACTGACGACTGCCACGCAGCCGAGAGGAATTTGGAAGCGGCGACCTACTGGGAGCGAGTGGGGGTGGGGGGGTGCTGTCTGCTGGAACCTCGGCCGCGGGGGCTGCACTCGCGCTCCGCAATTTGGTTACGAACTGAGCGGAGTCCGCCAGTGGGGTCTGCCGAAAGCCCTTTTCAGAATTTCTGCGAGGAATGTAATCCAAATTAGTTCTGCAGCTGTCCTCTTCACGTTTAGGGCCACCCTGGCTCGCGCCCTCGCTCTTCGCTTCTCGCACCCCCCCACCTTTGTTCCACTCCCCACCCCTCTCCCGGGGAGAATCGTCAGACCCACAAGTGAGCCCATTTCAAGCTCGGGGATTAGTGTGCCATTGTTGTGCTTTGGGTGACTCTGCACTTGAAATTCTGGGGGCACAAAGGCGAGTCTCACTAGTGCCAAACACAAAGTGATCTGGAGATGAAAGGGCCGCGCCGAGATCAGCTCGGGGCTTGCATCCTTGGTGTCCTTGCAGCTCACAGGCTAAGGTGACGCTCCAGCGGGCACTGCCGTGCCCCCTGGGGACTTCTGTGTTCCCGGCCCGCTCCCATCCCCAGCCCGCCGCACCTCGGCGGGGAAAGTTCATTGGATTTGAATGCAGTGGCTTGATAGAACTCAGTGACTCTCAGGGATGGAAAGTGGGGGGGTGTCGGTGTGTTGGTGGTAGTTAATGTATGTGTGGCTCTGCGCTCCCCAGTAAGTACATACTGCGTGTGTCCCCTCTCCCGGTTAGCAGGCAGTAGCAGTTTGGAAGAGTTTGTTTTGGTCCAAATGAGAAATTAAGTGCGGATAAGTAAACTAAGCTGCCAGAGGGCGACAAGATGTTGAGTGAATTGCTTTTAGATGAAACAAATTAAGGAAACGAGGGAAGACAATCTGCTTCTCGCATTATTAGACACGCTTGGAGTTCAGGGGAAAGTGGCATATTTTTGAAATGCTAATTTCTTAAGAAGCAGAAGGAATGCACCTTATTTACTGCTCTATGTGAACAGAATAAATATATGGCAAAGGGGAGGGTTGTGTTGGATAGATGTGTGATATTTCATACAATAATTGTAACATGAGAGGATCTCAAATTTTCTTTTTTCTGCTTGAAAAAGAAAAATTGCTTTAGACAAGACAATATTTCAATATTCTGAAGGACTTTGTTCCATTGTCAGTGATTCATTTTGATCTAGAATTTTTAGCCAGATGCCCTCTCTGTGCCAATTATAAAGCCATTATCACCGAAAGGAATAATCCAAGATTCCTTTCTCAATGTTATGAATGAAATACAATCAGCATCACTCAGTATCACATTTGTACTGATATAAAATATGCAAATGTATTGAAGTGATACTTTTACATACGTTGATATCTGAAGAAAAAAAACTTCAGTTTCCATTACTTATTTTGCAAATATCTGAGCCCTGCTTTTCATTATAAATAAAAGACTGTAGGATTTCCCTACTATTTAAGAAACATAATTTGCATATGAGAAGCGAAGGTGAATAGAGTTTTGTTAAATAATGGAAACGATGTTAACTCTACAATCAGTCTTCTCTTTGCACGCATTTCTTGTAAGTCCACTCATGAGTAATACTATTCACCTATTTTTCTGTCAATTTCTGAAATCCTAGATTTGTGTATTCTTTTTAGAGCAATGCACATTCTTTTTTTTTTCCTTCAGGATGCTCAAAATAAATGTGTGCCTCTTTTTTTAATTGCTTCTAAAATCATTAAAATTTTATATCTAATATATGGAATATTATGGTAAAATTGAATGACAGTTTGTATCATGATTCCTTTTCTTCTGAATTTTTTACCAGAAAAAATGCATTAGGTAATTTTAATCATGCATGCACATAAAGTCAGATTTCTTGCAAATCAAGGCACTTACTGCTTTATATATATTTTCATTTAGTCACTAGCAATACATCTTAATTAAGAAATTACATTAGAATATTTTCCAGGGCATGCACTTCATGGAAGATTTACATGCTTTTCATTTTAACCTGAACACAGTAAGTGAGCATTCGCTGATTTTTTAGAGTTTGCATTCATTTGAGGGAAAATCATATTTCCTTCTTAAAGTGGATTCAAATATTTAGTATTCATGAGCTTTCATCCTT
Source organism: Cryptotis parvus (assembly GCA_021461705.1). Taxonomy (NCBI): domain Eukaryota; kingdom Metazoa; phylum Chordata; class Mammalia; order Eulipotyphla; family Soricidae; genus Cryptotis; species Cryptotis parvus. Next base: position 151,380 of record JAJIBD010001891.1, read on the forward strand.
TGGTTCTTAAATAGAAGTACTATTTATCATCTGTCTTATGCATTCACCCTTTCCATTACTATAGATTTTTTCTTCACATCTTATTATTTATTGAGTTTACATGTAAATATATATTTTCCCTCCAACCTAAATGCATTCTTTTTTGTGTATGTCTTTCCCTGCAACCTGCCACTCAGCCACTGCAGGAGTCCTCAGAGCCAGTTTTCATTCTTTCTTGTGATGTGGCTGGTTCGCAGGACAATCGCAAGCCATTCCACTGCTCAGATTTATCCCTGAAAGAAAATAAACAGGCATTAACCCAGAATTACAAGCACATCTCAGAAGCCTTAACTGCAAGGCCAATTCTTTTCCACAAAGTCCCTTTTCCCTTTCTCTATCCCTTTTTCCCTCTTGACCAAAGGAGGGAGGTAGACGACTGCCATTTAAAAAAATAAATAAATAAATATGTTAGGGGAAGAAGGAACTGTGCTCTTTACAGTGATCTCTGAAACTTGATGGTCAGAATCAGTTTTAGATGAATGACTTTATGAGATGGACACTTAGACAATGAGACCTCTGCGAAGTGTTAGCATTCTTTGTAACGTGAGACCAATTCTTAGGAACCCTTAATAGAGATTTAAAAATAGCAACAAGTTTTGCTTTATTTCACAAATTTCTGCTGCTGGAGGATAGCCCTGTGAATTTTAAGTGCCTAAAACATAAACGAAACAAATAATCAGAAAAAGGCCCTATTACCTGCAGTCCTATTGGCCCCTGTTTTGTTTGCCTTTATCCTTTTTGAGATATTGCTTTGTAAGAGATGTTAATATTTACATTGAAATGAACTTATGCATATTCAAGTCTATAGCTGTTCTGCAAAAATTAATTGTCAAGCATATTCCATGGTTATCTCTTGCAGTGATCTTCTGACTAAACTATGCTGGATATAATTTAATTATATCATAAATATTTCTCTAGGTCATAGCATTTTAGAAATTCTATGATATTCATCTGACCGTATGGAACCGAATTGCATCTTTTATCTAATATCATTTTCTCAATTATTATAAATAGTTGACAATTGGTGTAAAAGCCTTACTCTTTATGATTTCTCACATAGTTTACCTGGAATTTAAAATAAAAATATCTCTCTTATTTTTTCTTTTCTTTTTTTTTCTTAAAGGACCCTAAATAATTATTTCCCCAAACCTAGCTTTTCAGTATAATTTGAAGACAAATTATGGTGGCTAAATGTGTCAAAGACAGGATCAGGTGCATTGTAGGAACACTTCTCATAGTTTCTACTGCAGCCATTGAGCAATTTACTCCCTATCTTTATAAGCTGGATTGAGACCTGTGGGAGTGGAGGGACAGGAAGGAGGCAAGTAGTGGTCTCCCTCCATTATAGAGCAATTTTCTGAAAACTTGTTCTAAAGTCTCCAGTGATATTTTGACCCTTTTCAGTAACAGGTTTCTTGATATGTTTCCAAAATGTACACCATTTAATATGACAAGGTGTGTCTTTTAGCCAACCGCCTGCATGAAAAGAGAACCTATCTAAACTTAAAAAAAGAAGGGATTAGCAACTCAAGTATTTTTTTGGATAAAAGACATTCCCCAAAATATTACTTTTCAAATATTTTCTGTAGTCTCTTTAGATTACAAAGCATGGGTTTTTTTTTTTTCTATCCTCTGGGTATTGATAATTCTGTGCTTTTTTAAATAATTCTGTGTTTATTAAATAAGTGGTATTGATAAATTCTGTGTTTATTAACAAGTTATTCCAGTCTGTTAAGGCTACTCTTTACTGTTTGCCATTTTGAAGCTAAATCTGCTTAAATTTGTGCGGATCTTTAACAAGAGCTGTGAGCTCTGACTTTGATGGCATAGAGGTGAAATATATGGGACGTGTTTGGTCCAAATCCACAGTGCTGTTTTGAACACACAGTAATTGTTTTATGTTCATTTCACTTTGAATAAGTGACTGCTATCCACACCTATTGCTTGCAAAATTCCAGGGAATAGCAGCCATATCGAATTAATGCGAATGGCTCATGCCTGAGCTCTGGGTGGTGTAACAGCAGCTATGATGTCAAGTGAGGACCACTGGATTCTGGATGCGCCATCTCTAAGTGATCCAGGTTTATAGTTCTTGCCTCTGTGACTTAATTTCCTCACCTCTATTTGTGGTGCTAAAAGAATAATTGCATAATTAAACAGAATCTTGAATTTTCTTTTCTACTGATGCAGATAGAAAAAACTTGTTTCTATGTTTTAGTCTAAAGCCAGTTGCTTAAAAATCAGTTTTGTAAGTGGGCCTCCTTTTTTCCCAGTAAATTCAGATCTGTAGCCCTGTCATCTGAAATAAGTGAAAAAGTCAAAGGAAGACACCTTATTAATAAAAATTAGCAAAGTTAAAGTGAAATGCTGACTTTGTATCCCTGCCTTTGAAATTCCATGGTTAGCTTCTGTTCTGCCTACTCTCCTGGATGGCTTCATAGAAAACCTAAACTGATCAGTGGCTGAAACCACTGGCCAAATCTCTCATTTTTGTTTTTGGTATTTTTATTTTTTGTAAGGAAAGACACCTGGTACAGCTCAGAGCTTACTCTTTGCTTTATACTCTGGAGTCACTCTTGACAGTGCTCATGTGAAGTGCCAATTGACTGTGTGTAAGGCCACCAGGCTTACTGTGCTCCAGGCTTTGCCCTTCTCATATTTGAAGCAAGGAATCTTAGAGCACAGGGAAATTAGATCACAGATTCATAACTCCTGAAGCAGCATCACTTTTATTAACATTCAAAAACAATGCACTTGGTTAAAAAAAAAAAAACTTCTGCCAAACTACTACCACCAAACTTTAAAATTTGCCTGTCAAGGTGGCAGGCTGGTAAGTATGGGAGTGAACTTGGGTACACTGATGAAGGCAAGTTAACACTGGTGGTGGAATTGGTGCATTACATCTCTCTCTCTCTCTCTCTCTCTCTCTCTCTCTCTCTCACTCAAGAGTGGATATCTTTGTAAAATAGGTTCTTTAATTAAACAAAAGATTTAATATTAAAACCAAGATTGTTTGGGGCCTGAGTGATAATATAGCGGGGTAGGGAATTTGTCTTGAACATGGCTGACACAGGTTTACTCCTCAGCATCCCATATGGTGGCTTGAGCACCACCAGGAGTAATTCCTGAGTGCAGAGCCAGGGATAACTCCTGAACATCAATGACCATGGCCCCATAAATTAAAAAATGTAAAAAGAAAACCCACCGAAGATTGGTGCACTTCATAAGATTTATCCTGAACACAGAAATTTGACTTAAAATGTCAGAGAATGCAGTGCATGTGAATATTGCTATCTAATAGCTCCTTCAGGAGTTTCCTAACATTATGGGACTTCATTAAGAGGACCAGTCAGAAGAGAATGTTGTCGCTAGGGATGTGGCTCAGTGGAAGAAAGTGTTCCTTACATGTATGTCCTATGGTTTGATTCCCAGCACCAAACAAATTGAATAGCTAATTTTATATTCCGTATTATATGAGTCATGAATAAGCAAAATTGTTATCAAAGATGAGCAGTAAATTACCTGCTACCAGATAGTTGTTGGGGACCATATCAAAACTCCGGAATATAGTTTATATTTATCCAGGTCCATTCCTATGTTATCTTCACGCATGTCTTTTCTGGGCTGCCTTCTTTCTTTGGGTCCCTTCTAAATGCATAGCTACATTTTCTGAACAAGTGCATAAACTAAGCCTTCAGTACAACTCACTCTTGATAAATCTATTTCTGCAGCACATTTGCCTCCCTTTAGTGATCTGCTCTGTAGATGCAAGATGCCACCCTCTAGGCCTCGGACTGCGCAATGTTGATTTAACTGTCTGTCTGTCACTGACTGCCCTCAAGCTCCAGATATTTCTTGGACATGACTAGCATTTTCATGGGACACAGTGACAGAAGGGAGATTTTTTGACTTGTTTTGGCAGGGAGAGTCACTTCCTGTTACAAATTTGTGATGAAAATGGACCCCTTGTAAAACATTCATGGAGACACCATGATACTTCCCGTGTCACATCATTAAATTTCTCGCCTGAGAAGTAGCTCAGAATTATTTGTGTTAATCATTTCATTCTCTGTATAGCAGGGTAACCAAATGCACATTAAACACACCAAGAATATGTACGACTCAGTTACTGGATTCAAGGACCTCAGGTCTTAGGAACTTAGGCTCTATGAATGTTTATCTAGTTGTCATTTGGAATGGTCTGAAGATGTTAAAGATAAGACAATGTGTAGTGCATTAAGCATTTGTTTATTGTTCCAGAAGATCAGACTCACAAGTAATGGGCTTTACATATTTACCTTTCTATGGACTTTTATTTATGTCTCATATACATCTAATAGAGGTGGCCGTCCAGGTTTTAAGTCTTCAGGGTTTAAGAGGGGATTGCAAATCTGCTTAAAAAAGATGCAATTGTCTGTCTTGTGTGGTTTAGTGACTGTAGTACATGGTTGATTAGAATGTCTCAGGGTGGGGGCAGATTCGCCAGGATCTCTGACTGTATCAAATATGGTTATAATTGGTGCACACCTTCCCTGGCTAACACTTGAATTTGGTTTAATGAACAAGAATTGCAGCACCAGTGACATTGTGTTAAGTTGAAAGTTATGTTCGCCTCTGATTCATTATCAGAATTCATGACCAGAATCAGGTCCTTAGCATGAGGAGAGGATGCCTGTGGATGACAGTGTATATTTTGCTTTTCGTAGATTTACCTTTAACTAACTTCTGTATAGGGGCGGGCCATAGCCCAGCGGTAGGGCTGTTGCCTGGCCGGCCGCGCCCATGCCGGGCCCGGGGTCGATCCCCGGCATCCCATATGGTCCCCGAGCACCGCCAGGAGTAGTTCCTGAGTGCAGAGCCAGGAGAAACCCCTGAGCATTGCTGGGTGTGACCACAAAAGAAAAAAAAAACTAACTTCTGTATTTATAACTATTTCCTATTATTCCTTGCAATTTTTTTAAGAATATGAGCATTTTTTAATATGGACCTATGAACATCAAATAAAAATAAAATAGTATATTTTCTTCAGAATAAAGTTTTATTTTAGTGGCTAGAGCTACAGTGCAGTGGGCAGGGCATTTGCCTTGCATGACGGCAACCAGGGTTTGATCCCCGGCATTCCGTATGGTTCCCCGAGCACCTCCAGGAGGAATTCCTGAGTTCATAGCCAGGAGTAACCCCTGAGCATTGCAGGGTGATACCCCCCCAAAAATATTTTTTTCTCAGAGTTTCTTTTGTTTGATCTTTTCGTCTGAAACAAGAACAATCAAATATTATTTTAAAATAGCTTAAAGTGAATTTTATTGTATGCTTTGAAAATATATTCCTTGTGGGCCCAGATCAATAGTACAGGGGTTACAGCTTTTGCTTTGCCTGTGAACCAATAGTATTTTGATTCACATAAGTTCCCCCAGTCCCCAAAGCACTGCCAGTAGTGATCTCTGAGCTCAAATCCAGGACTGATTGCTGAGCGCAGAGCCAAGGGTGAGTTTTGAGACAGGTCTGTATAGTTTACCCACCAAAAAAAAAAAAAAAAAAAAGGAAAAATATTTTAATTATTTATTTTTATTATAAGGTTTATAATTTTATAATCCTACACTTTTAATTATTTATTTTGGTTTCTGTGCCTCAACTGGCTGTGCTCATGACTTACTCTTGCTCTGCATTCAGGGATCACTCTGTAGGACAAAGAACACAATATAGAATAGCAGGGACCCAACCCAGGTTGGCCAGGCAAGCTCTCTCCCTATTGCTCTGGTCCTCCTAAGATTTTTATTGATTTTTATCAGCTTCTTGAAAACCTCAGACCCAAGTCAGCAATAATTTCTTAACTAATCTCCGTGTTCAATGTCATTTACCTCCAGAAGAGCCTCTTGTCACTGCCAGATGACTGTTTCTAATATAATACATTATTGTCATAATTTCTGTTGTGAAGTTTTAAGTGGATTCCCAAATCTTAAGCCTGCCGAAAACACCGTGTTTTCATTCTTAATCATGTGTAAAAGTTTCTAAAGATATATTGCCAGAACCGGGCTGAACTAGTCAGTATTCTTTAACTGTGCTTTCCCTATTGTTTTTACTCTTGAGGACTCCTTTCCTGGAATTTATCATTCATTTAATGTCTCTGCCAGTCTAAATTGTTTAGTCTCTTAGTTCTGCATTTTGTTAGCCCCTCTTCATGACATCTTACTCTAGTGACTACATCAGCCTACCACCCTAATCTACAACATTTATCTTATATTTAATATGTAACCATACTATAGTTTTAACTTTGTAAGAGCAAAAATTTTTAATACTATGCAGGGACGACTGTATTGCCACATAAGTACTAAACTATTTAAAAATAATTTTTAATGAAAGACTAGCATATATTTGCTGAAACAATTTTGAGCTCATTCATGAGTAGTTAGTATTTGTAATCAAATTGCATAGTGCACAAAATAAGTTCTTCTAAAATATAATTATTGAATTCTTAATAATAGATATTAGGCATGTTTCTCCTTGAATTCTTTTTTTTGGCTTTCTTGGGCTTCCTAGGGTATTTCCCTCAATGTGGTGCTTCCAAGCGTATATGATTAGTCCCTATTCCCGCTTTTAGAATTTACTCACAACATAGTACAAAGTTGTTCTCTTGGCTGTATTTATTATTTAAATTTATATAAATTCCTTCTCCAATATGTAAATGATTTATAGTTCACAATGTTTTATGTGACCATTACATTGATTTTAACATCCATCTCTGATTTAAAAAATTTAATTAGTCTAAACATTATTTATGTACGGATACTAATGTATTTCAGAATTACTTTACAAATTGTAAAGTTCTGAGATTTTCAATTGTTCCTCCTTTTAGAATGAAGTGTAGATCAAGTCAGTAATTGTGATGCACAACACCCTTGATAATCAGTAATTTTCCCCAAACTGTTGGTATGAATACCACAGTTGAATGCACATAATGCATGAAAAAGGGTCAAGGAGGGAATGTGGCAGTTTGGGTCACTCCCTGCAATGCACAGGGGGTGCTCCTGGCTCTGCACTCAGGAATTACTCCTGGAGGGGCTCGGGAGTCCTTATGGGATGCCAAGAATCCAGCCCGGGCCTGCGGCAGTAGGTGGTGCACTAGGCAAACCCCCCTACCTGCCGTGGGTGCTATCACTCCCACCCCTTTGCTGTTCTTTTTGATTATTCAGTCTGCATTCTGAAAATTGGTGAAGGGGTCCTAGTATTTTAGAGTCAGATCTTATCAGTGAAAACGCCCTGTTAGATATCTCTTCTCGGGTTGACACATTTTAGGAAACTGTGAGCCTGTATAGCTGTCTGGTGAGTGCTAATTATACATTAGTTTGTGGTGACCTGAAAGAGTTAATCTAACTTTCAAAACGATGTCAAGTATGAACAAAATTGACTAATGGGAGACTTGAGCCTGGGCCTCCAGACCTCTGTCTCAAAAAATTTTGAGGGGCACCTTGATGTCTTGCTTCATAGAATCCTGGAGAAAACTTGGGTCAGTGATTATTATTTCTTTTCGTAGATGAAGACATTGAATTCCTAGGATCAATTAGTACAGAGGGCGAGTGGAACTGGTACCTGGATCTGTTCTAGTACAGTTAAGCATCTGACCTGCCCTGCAGCATCTACCTACACCTTCTCACTCTTAACTTCTCCCAGAGATGGGTGCTAGTGATGCCGCCCCCAAGCCTGGCACGTCTGCCTCTCTGCTGCCTGCCTGCCCCTCAGTGCTAGAAGGCGATATAGCTCACCAAATGCTTTGGCCTTAAGGGCACACCGCTCTTTTTCTTTTCCTTATTGCCAAATGAAGAAACTTATACAATTAGTCTGCCATTTTAATAGTCTTCCTAACACTGTACTTCTTCAATATTGTCTTCTTTGTATTGTATTCATTGTATTATATGTATATTTTGTATTCTATTATTGTATTAAGTTCTTTGTACGGCACATTAAGGAAACCGTTTTAAACTTGTTTTCATAAGAAAACAACTTAGTGGGTGCATATCTAGGATTTTGGGACCCAAACTTATACCATTAGGGGGACTGTGTTAAAAGCAAAATTGACATATATTACTATTTTTGGAGCCTTAACAAAAACAGCTTGTAACTATGATAAAGTCTGAAAATCATGCATTAAGGAACTCATACTGTCCCTTGATGCTCTTTTCTTTAGATGTAATTTTTCTTTGTTTTGTTTTTGTGCCTTACCATTGAAGCACAGGCTTATCCTTGGCCTGTCCTCAGGGATCACTCCTGGCAGTGCTTGGTGGACCATAAGCGGTGCCAGAATAGAACCTACGTTGGCCTTGTTCTCTCTCTTTATTATTTTGTTTCAGTCATTGCTATGAATTTTGGGTCACTTTGTGGTTTATACAATTTTTTTAGTGCATTTTGTTAGAAATTCCTAGTGCTATGGAAAGAATAATTGTTTCAAGTAAAAGTGATCACTTGGCTTATAGTCATACTATAAAGTATATCAATGAGTACTTTGATATAATACTATGCTATATATAGTTTTCAGAATATTTACTTTGTATATATGTGTTTACAAATATATGTTTCATTAACATGTTTTTAATGGGTAATATAATATTGTCTTAAAGTATAATTCTTTTTTTTTTTTTTTGCTTTTTTGGGTCACACCCGGCAATGCTTAGGGGTTACTCCTGGCTCTGTAGCCAGGAATCACTCCTGGCGGTGCTCGGGGAACCATATGGGATGCCAGGGATGGAACCTGGGCCGGCACAGGCATGCAAGGCAAACGCCCTATCCGCTGGACTATCTCTCCGGCCCCTTAAAGTATAATTATATAATTTATAATTTTAATTTTTATTTAGGAAATATATTGGCTGTGTATTAAAAACTATTATTGTGTGACTAAACCTTGCAATAGAGCTTGTTGAAATTTTAATTATTTCTTATTTAACACGGATAAAAATCTATTTTTTTACTTTTACGCTTTTGCTAAGTTAAATGTCGTCAATAAACAACAGTGGACATAATTACTTGCTATAAATTAAAACGTGCATCAAAATTAAAACCAATATGCATATAGTTCAGATATTCTATACATTCTAACGAATATAAGACCTATTTAAATAATAATATTTTAGCCACATTTTAGAAATGTAAAAAATGAAACAGTTAATAATATTCCTAATTATTGAACATCATTATTAAACATCAAATTTGTCAGGCTTTTTTTACCATAATCTAAACATATAATGGTATACTTAGAATTAGTAGAAATGATTAGTATTGAGGTGATTATTATTCATGGCTAATTACTTAGTGACTATCTCATTTTTAAAATGCAGGATTAAATTCAAAAGTATAGAAAGCTTTGTGATAAATTGAAATAGACAAAACATTTTATGCAACTGTTGGTGAAAGGGACATTTATTATTTTTTTGTTACTTATTATATTGCTCGTGACTGGAATTAACACACCATGAGCCTGAGACAAAGATATCAGAAACAGAATGGCATGCAGCTAATTTTCCTCAGCAAACTTAGATCTGATACAAGCTATTCTGCGTTACAAACAGACTCATTCACTCTTTTAAAGGTACAGATATGGTCTGTCGCTGGTTAAACATCCTTCACTCAACTTTATAATCTATATAAAAGTAAATTTTTCTAAGTACCATATTTAACACTGGCACGATGAGCACTGAGAAGGTAGCTTTAGTAATGTGGAAAAGAAAATCAGGAACTTCTCAATTGTTCCAGGCCTACAGAAATTAAAATATGTTAAAACAGCCAAAGTATCATTGTTTCAAGGACATAACACTGCAAGCTTTCAGTATTCAAGGATTTGACTATTTGTGAGTGAATCAAAAAGTCTCATTAGTTCATGATAATTTTGTGATTTGCATCAGGTGTATGGTTAGTCACATGCTCTGGAGCTAGTCATTCCTCTGTTGTATAATTTAACAGAATTGGAAGACCTACTATTATCTGGATGTGGCTATAATAAAAGGTCACACACCTGAACTTTGGTTGTAAAAAATAAAAAGCTATTTTCCAAGAAATAAAGCTTAGTGAAATTTCTAAATGATACAAACTTGTGTGAAAAAAAAAAAATAACTCCACAAGACCTGTAACTCTGGATTAATGATTCCAGAGAAACCAGGGATTTGTTTCACAGCCCATTTTGGTATTATTTCTAGAGTATTCCTTAATATTTTCTGGCATAGTGAATTATATGGATTGGGAGAGTTATAATGTTATTTATGTGTCTGCCAGAGCATCGCCATGGCTCAAGACTACATGCTTCCTAATCAAGCTGGCTATAGAGAATTAGTCTCATATTCATGAATTGTTCATCTCATCATATTTTCAGTGGTTATTTCAAGGTTAATTTTTTTTCAGTCATCTTCTCTCTTGATTAAAGTCTGTAGTAATTGTTATATATGCTGATATAGCAAATGACAGTTTTAAACTAAAGACATTTTGATTTCATACCAAGTCAAGAGCAAAGTGCTTTTCAGTAAAATAACTTTAATGCTTATTTTTTATTTCTACTCAGAGTGTAGACTTCACTTCTGAACTTTCAGAATTCTTTTTTTTAATTTTTTTATATTTTTGTTTTTTGGGTCACACCCGGCAATGCTCAGGGGTTACTCCTGGCTCTGCACTCAGGAATTACTCCTGGCGGTGCTCAGGTGACCATATGGGACGCTGAGGATCGAACCCGGGCCGGCACAGGCCGGCCACGTGCAAGGGAAATACCCTACCCGCTGGGCTATCGCTCCGGCCCCTTTATTTATTTATTATTTATTTATTTATTTATCTATCTATCTATCTATTTATTTATTTATTTGTTTGTTTGTTTGTTTATTTATTTATCTATTTATTTATTTATTTATTTTCAGAATTCTATATACACCTGGAAAAGGTATGAGTGAAACCATATTACATTGGAAGGATTAATATTCTAGTGCTATTTGTTTTTGATATTGGGTTTTGCTAAAATATTGACATGCATTCTTATCTGAATTGCCTTCATAGAGCCCTCTCTTAATAATCTTTTTCTGACTTTTCCATATCAAACAGCTTACTGGTTTACACCTGGGACAATAATAAGCATTTTACTCTCTGCTTTTATACAGGTTTCGATTCATTTTGCTATCTTTGTTATTGGAGTTACTACTTTGTAAATTTTACTTGGACGCATAATAATATTGTGCCATAAAAGGATACACATGACAACCTTTTAATGTATGTTCTGTAATCCATAGTCTGGAAGGGAAGGAAAAGAGAAAGAGAGAGAAAGGGAAAGAAATAAAGAACCTGCCATGGAGGTGGGCTGGGGGGGGAAGGGGGGGGGAACCGGGGACGTTGGTGGTGGGAGATGGGCACTGGTGGAGGGATGGATGCTGGAACACTGTATGACCAAAACCCAAATATGAACTTTTTAATTGTATATCTTTTTATTTGTATATCTCACGGTGGTATAATAAAATACTTAAAAAATAATATTGTGCCATAAGTTTTTAAATAATAACATGGATGGTAACATTTTAAGGTTGTCACACTTAAATGATAGCCACTTGAAAGAAGGGGAGTTAGATGTATTATAAAATTTGAGTTGAAGTTTTAGAAACAGCTGGAGGGTTGTTAGTAAATGACTTAAAAAAAAGTAGGCAAGCTGTTAGTGGTTTTAATTTTGAATAAACCTAGAAGAACCCCATGAGTGAGACAGGTTACCTCAAGTAAAACAGATTCTCTGAAATTTTCTGGGATACAGACCCAGAAGCATCAGATGTATGTAAGAGCTGGATTGTGAGGAGTCACAGCTTTTGCATTTGTGGTTGTCATGTATGGTAATAACTGCATTACATACTTATATTAAAAGTCAGAATGAGCACTTATCTGAAAAGGCGCCAGCAGCTCCGTGCATGTGTATTAAATCACGGGAGACGTGGGCAATGCGGTCAGGGTACCACACACTTCGCCTGCAAAGGACATGGAGCACAAAACAACCAATTTGAATTTTTTGACATGCAATTAAAATATAATCTAGTGAGAGAAATTGTGAATATCAGCTTAATAATGGTCCTCTCTGTACTGTGTCGGTGGATGTTTGATTTCTTTCTTTCGTGCCTCCCAAAGTCAGAGCAGCCCAGAGGACCGTTGCATTTGAAGTCTGATTAAAGCCAGGATAGATGCCAGTCATGGAGAAGAGGCGGCTGGGGAAGGGGCCATGATAGCTATAGAAGCTGAAGGGCTGTTACATAGAAGAGGGATTAGCACTGTTCTGTGTAGCTTCGGAGAACAGCAACATTAACAGCTGCTTGGCATTGTACTCAGATTTCCCTTGACTGCTCTGAAGGAGTTTCTCACAGGGCCAGCTTCCCACCATTGGTCAGTGCCCAGCATGAGTTCATGTGTAGGACAAGGAACTTTGCTCTCACCACCTCTTCTAGGACGTTAAGGAATGAGCGAGGCAGCTGAGGGACAACTGGCCAGTGCTGCTGACAGTGGGTATTGGGTTCCTGGTTTCTGTGGGTTCTTTCCCCCTGCAGGCCTCAGCAGCATACTGTCCCCAAGGAGCTGGAAATATCTCCCCTACTTCTCAACATAAGAGGCAGTGAAGTGTCGGTGTCCGTGCGGCTCCGACTCCCTCTCTGATCCTTCACTCTATTCTACCTGGCTGTTGGTGGAACATGGAATTGGAAATGATCTTTTAGAGACATTCTTTTTTTCCATTTAAAACATTTTGTACTTTGCAGAGTCAAACAGTGCAAGCATGCTAAGTCCATCAATTATTCTACTCCTCTTTTTCCTTTTCAAATCTTTATATTAAACACTTACACCTGGGTCTAAAGCTATAGTACAGCAGGTAACACATTTGCCTTGTATGCAGCTGAGCCGGGTTCGATTCCCAGCATCCCATATAGCCCCTAAACACCGCCGGGAGTAATTCCTGAGTGCAGAGCCAGGAGTAACCTCTGAGCATTGCCAGCTGTGACCCCCCAAAAAAACAATAGTAATCATAAAAATTTAAAAAAATGCATACCTCTATTCTACATGTCCTGTCACAAAGAAATAATTGTTAATTTAAAAGTAATATGGAGGCTGGAGGAAACAGCCCACGAGATCGGAGGGTGAGTGTAGAAGTGATGCCTAGGATTATGCATGATCCTAAATTCAACCTCTGTAGAAGTGGCTCTTTGGCAGCCATCAGGACTTTGTGTAATGATCCCAGATCCACCCCCCCCAAAAATACAGCAAAATCCAAGTAATTCAGAAGAAAAAAGAATGTGAGATAGAATGTCTATATTTTATTATACATAATCCTGATATTTATCTGTGTCTGTGCTTCTGGATTTATGCTAGCAAGATTTATAACTGCTGGGAGAAATTTATGACAAGATACAACAGAGACAGAAGCAGAAAAAAGGGGCAAGCGGTTGAGAGTGGAGGGTAAAGTGTTGAGAAACAATAGCAAAGGAGACAGAGCTGCTTTCCCAAAGGGACTCAGACCCAAAGCAGAAAGTTGGAGGCTCAGGTGTCGCACTTTGTGACAAAAAAGTAGTTCTTTATTAATCTTTGGAAATGTTTTACTTCAAAGCTATTGTCACTGTAGTCTCTCTTCCTACAGTGTCAAGAGTCTTGAAGTAAAATATTTCCGCTTTCATTTGTATCTGTACTGTAATATGTACTATAAATCTTCTGTGCATGTGCATGCTTGCTCTTTTAATATACTTTTAGTTTTTCCTAAAAAGTATATCAAATATATTTTTAATTTCTCCTGAAAGTATATCACAGGATGCCATTTTAATGGCATCTCTTCCAGCCTTTCAGTTTACTACCTCTCTGCATTCTAGCTGTACCTTTCAACATAGGCAACATTCTACTCTTTCATTTAGGTAGTATATGCTGTATTTGAGATTCAGTTTTGCTAATTTCTATTTTAAAGAGTCAGTGAGTGAAACACATTCAGCGAAAAAGTTCTTCTCTAACCTTGCTCCTACTTCTTCCCTTTATGCATTAGCTTCATTATCTCTTGTTTCAAACTCTGTGTAGATTATTCGGTTCACTTTCCTCCAGAGCTTTCTGCCTTCTTTTGGCTATTGACTGCCTTGTAGCTTTACTTTGTCTCCAACTCAAATTGACTGCTTACTTTTCTGTTTTCCTATTCAGTCTGAATTTCTAATCTTAATTAGTCCACATATCTATTAAAAACAGAGAAGTCTTTCTTGGCAAAGCATCACTAAATTAGGACAGGAGAAGAGTACAGGGGCTTTATTTCCAGGTTCACATATGGTCCATGAACACTACTAAGAATGATCTCTGAGCATAGAGCTCGGAGTGCGCCGTGGTCATCGTTGAGTGTGGTCCAAAACAGTGCCCTGCAGTAAAACTCGATTAATAAGTCCTAATATTTATTAGATTTTGGCTGTGTCGTGAAGTGTGTTTAGCTCTTTTTATATAATATCTCAGTTACCCTACCCCCCTTTTATTTTGGCTGTGATTGGTTGAGGCTTACTGCTGACACTGTTCTCAAATATCACTCGTGGCAGTGCACAGGGGACCATCAGCAGTGCAAGGAATCAATCAAATCTGGGCAAGTTACATGTAAGCAAGGGGCCCTAAGGGCTGGTAGGCAACCCTGCTCTCTCACCAAAGCTTAGCTTGAACACTACTGTTCGCCATTATATAGGCAAAGAAATGTCAGCTTAGGAAGATTAAATAATTCACTAAATGACATACCCTATGCAGTGGGCAGATCAAGGATTTATTGTATTCTTTTTTCTAATTATTATTTTCACAGGGCTCTGATATCAATAAATTATATATGAAAATAAACTAGTAACTTTAAAAGATTGTTAACAGTATAGATATTTCTTAAATACTTAGACCACTGTTCTGATTTGATTTTTAAAGAATATTAACAACCAGGTATATTTGTAAGTATGCCAAACCTGGAATCAGTATATGGCTAAGATTCACTACTTTCCTATTGTCAGTAAATAACATTTAAAAATATAGTAACCATTTTAAATCCATACTGTAAAGTAAAATGTTGCAAGGAGTTCATCTAGAGAATTGAGAATTCAGAATTAGACTTGAGAATTGAGGAATTAAATAACTCCAGTTTGAGTCCTGACCATGTACAGTCAGGTTAATTACTGAATATTTTTACTTCAATTTTCTCTTCTGAAAATGGTGTCTAAGTGCCAGAGTGATAGTACAGTGAGTGCTTGTCTTGCGCGGCTGACATGCATTATTCCCTAGCATCCCAGGCGGTTTCCTGAGCCTCTGGAGAGGTCCCTAGCTCAGAGCCAGGAGTAAGTCCTGGGCACCACCTGGTGTGGCCAAAACACAATGATAAAAATTGGGGGTGTCTAATTCTCTAAAACCAGCCTTAAAGTTGTGAGTAGCAGATGAGATAGTATATGTAGAGCAGTATCAATTACATATATGCTAAAGACATGTTGGTTGTAGTATGTATATTACATAGTGGTAGATAGTGCTTTTAAAATCAAAGCATTAAATTAAACATAATTAACTGGATATCTTCAAATTTCCTCTTCTAATTTAACTTCATTTTGTGTCCTATATCTATGAACAGGTGACGTAGTATTAATTTGCAGATCATTGTATATTTGCCATGTATGAGTAGGATAAGTAGACTTTTGAGGAAGAATTTGGCTTTCTCTGAAGGGCAGTTTTCCCAAATCATTTTCCTTCAAATTCTGTTTTTATAGTTTGGGTATTAAAAAAAAGCTTATAGAGACAGTTTTGTTCCAAAGATTTATGTTTACCTGGCAAACCCAAATCCTCTGTCCTTTCATCCTTATTGTTTTTTTAAAGTGCCTTCAAGAGAAAATGGTTTTTAATCAAATTCATGAGATAAGTTTTTATGTTACATTTTATAGGCATTTAAACTATTCAAGATAGGACACAACTAATATAATGTATGGCTGAATGTATTTTTTGGAAAAACCTGCACACTAGGGCAGAATCTTCAAGATATATATAAATACAAGTACTGGACAAATATTGCCTCATAGAAAATAGTCTTTAAATGGTTATGATTATAGAGTGCTTTCCTTTTTATCATCCCTTTCACATTTATTTGGATAGTTTTGGATAGTTAAGGAATTGGGTAGGATTGTGACTTCATTATAAGGAATGTAATTCACAGATCCTAAGAGCCATGTGCTAATGGTACACAATAGTGATGAACATTGGAACACCTTATAACTTTGCATGCTTGGCAAAACTATTATAGTGGTAAAGGAAAATTTTAGCTTTCTAAATCTGATCGTTTACTTTCTTGGAACAATCTCATATTTCCTGCCAGTGAATTGATTAGGCGAGTATTTATTCTATGTACTAATACAGAAACATTTAAGCATGTATTACATCATTCATTAAAATATATTTTCTTAAATTTAATTTTTTCTTACATTTTAGAGTGCTATTTATATAGTATAGGTATACCTAGCAATTTGTTTCATAAAAGTGATCAGATTCTTTTTTTTTTGGGGGTCACACCAAGCAATAACCAGGGGTTACTCCTGGCTCTGCACTCAGGAATTACTCCTGGCGATGCTCGGGGAACATGTGGGATGCAGGGGATCAAACCTGGGTGGGCCGGCGTGCTAGACAAACACCCTACCTGCTGTACTGTCGCTCCGGCCCCAGATTGTTTTTAAGTTAGCTGACAAATGGTACTTTGAATAATAGGGCAATTGAGGTTGTGTAATTAGTTTTCTTTTTAGAGTTTCTGAAATAAATGCAAAGATGTATCCCTTAATTAAAATCTTTTAATGTACTGGTTGAATTTACCAAAGTATTTTAGGTCTGGGGACAGTAATCCAACAAAGTAACTGTTAGGGGCAATACCTTCCCAAAATTTATTTGCTTTTTTTGAATGCTGGGTTTTTACTTTAGGATCAAGATTTTATGTTATTGTGATGTTCCCTTTAACTTAAACCATAAGAAGCCATACACTGGACTGTTATCCAAGCACTGATTTGTTTACATTAATTGTGGGTTTTCTTATTAGTAACTTAGTGCAGATCACAAATTTAGTTATGAAACCTCTTATTTTCATCTTTAAATAAAAGAACCTTAAACTATATTTATTCAATTAATATATTCTTTATGCATAGCATAAGAATACTGTTTTAATTATTATAAAAACAGTAGTTATTACTATGGTAATCCTAAACCAGGGACTTGTTGATGAGTTTTGTTGATGATTGTTGATGATTTTCACCCTAGTCTACAATGAGGATGGTAAAGTAATGGGAATGAAAATAACTAAGGTTTAAGAATTGCATTGAAAACTGACTTGAGTTTGAAAATAGGGTAGAAGAAGCAGGGATTTACACAGGTTAAATTAGACTGGTAGTCATCAAATGACGAGCATCTAACAGTCAGTCTTTTCTCTCAATGCTTGCTGACTTTCGTTTTGGAATCTACTGCCTTCCAACCCAGAGTGGTTCTAATTGCATTCATAAATCAAAATGCATCTTATTCTGCTCTTACCAGTCTTAATCTTACATTGCCATCAACGTCCTACTAAACCACTCCACAGAGTTCCCTTTGCTTTTAGAAAGGACAGTCAATCCTAGCAGTTGGATTACTGATACCAACTTTCTTCTTTAGGGTTAGTTTCAATGCTCCATGGCATTTTTCAGGACCATGAGATTATCAGTGAATGCTCTGTCCTCAGTCCCTACCACCAAATATCACAGCAGTGTACTTTTCAGCTTGCTCTTTTGGAGGAGTTGGTCTTGATGCTCAATGTATTTCTCCTTTCTTTTAGTAGTGATTTGATAGTCTTAATCAGTGCAAAGTAGTTTGGATCTCTTTTTATTTAGTTTGATTTGTTTAGATCACTTTATACCCTTACTTAATTTTTGCAAATACACTAATGTGTGCTTTCTGTGGAGAAATGAACCTGAACTGCATGTGGAGTAAAAGCAGAAAATGATGACTTCTAAAAATATTTATTATTAAATTTTAGGGAAGCCAGTTTTTGATATTGGTTTTATTTACTCTTTATCATTTCATGCAGTGGTTTTAGTATTGCACATGTCAATAGCACCATTGATATAAAAAAAGAGCATTATAATTTGCTGTTTTTTTCTAAAAAGAGTTTTTTCTAAAAAGAGAAGTTGTTTAGACATTTTTAATAAAATTATTGTGTATCCATATTATAAAATAACTGTCTTGTAATGCATTGTTTAAATCATAGTTCTGCTTTTCCCATAGTATTGATATTTTATGATATTTTAGATGATTCCAATTTAGTAGAACTTACTGTACTTAAAAGTACCAGAGGTAACTGTATAAATTGCAAGCCACAGTGTGTAAGGGAAGAGAGAGAGAAGATATATATTATAGAGAGAGAGAGATAGAGAGAGAGAGATTGCCTGCCATAGACACAGGCTGGGGGGGGGGGGAAATCGTGGGTCATTGGTGGAGGGAAATAGCACTGGTGGAGGGATGGGTGTTGGAACACTGTATGGCTAAAACCCAAATATGAACACTTTTTTGTAACTGTATATCTCACGGCGTTATAATAAAATAATTTAAAAAACTTACCAAAGGTGAATGATCTATACTGTATCGTTTTATAGTGCTAGGAAGCTTAGCATATTTTCAGAATTTATTTGCTCTTTGAGAAACAAAGTTTTGAAAAAAGACATTATGTTTACAGGCCTTTCATTCTTTTCAGGTTAGAAATCTTGCTTTGGAACACCATACGTGGGATTTTTAGCACCACACAAGAATGGCAGTAGAGATTGCCCCAAATGACTATTTTCAGACAAGGTTATAGACAGCTGTCCCTTTGACTATGATCCCTACTTGGAGTATTCCCAGGACTTGTGAAAGAAATCTTCTCCAGGATTATTGCCTGACATGTAGCTATTCATGTCCTAAGACCTTATTTTCACCCCCTGCCCACACCCCCACCTCACTGGTTCTACAGCAAGTTAGATGAGGAGATAGAGACTGGATTAAAGATAGTATTACAGCTACGTTCTGGTTATTCCATTTGCCAGTTTTCATTCATTTCACTATATTTCAACCCTAAACAGGTTCAGTGAACAATTTGAACTCTCTAAATTATTTAAAAAAGTATTAAGTATAGGTAGTTTACCAAAGCTGTCATTTATTACACAGATCAAGATTGTGCCTAGTGGCAGCTTAGGAGTGTCACAAAATGGTTTATTTTTATGCAAATATTTTGATTTTTAATAATGTCATGCATCACTGCAATTCTCTTAGCACATTTTATTGTGCTCTGTGGTCTTAATGAGCATGCGCATGTTGAAGGCTATTTAACACACTTAGTCTATTAAATGTCCGGTTGTTTTCCAACATTTTAAGGTAGGTCTTGAGAAATTTTAAGATTAAATTAAATAATTTTTCTAATTGAGAACTATTTACTCATGAATATAATTTACATTGAGGGTATTAATGGAAAAGATCTAATCCGTATCATATTCATTATTAAAGTAGAGGACATTATTAGATTTATGCATTTTGAGATTAATTTTCTAGCCTAAGATCCTCTCTTTGACCCTTGAGTTACAAAAATGAGATACTAATGTAGGAAATCGTTTGTTTGTAAACTAATTTATTAGCACAGTAAAGCACTGTGTGGTCCTCATAGATTTGAACTATTATCAGTAGAAACAATGCTTTATATATGAAACAAATTTAGAGATATATTAAGAGCAATGAAAACTATTACACATAGTCCCAGTGAATGATATACTTTGAAACTTTTAAAAGTTTTCTCTTTCTCGGGGCCGGAGCGATAGCCCAGCCGGGTAGGGCGTTTGCCTTGCACGCGACCGGCTCATGCCAGCACGGGGTTCGATCCCTAGCATCCCATATGGTTCCCCGAGCACCGCCAGGAGTAATTCCTGAGTGCAGAGCCAGGAGTAACCCCTGAGCATTGCCGGGTGTGACCCCCCAAAAAAAAAAAAAGTTTTCTCTTTCTTGCAGTACTGTTCTTTTTAGCTGGAAGCCTACAGCTTTCTGCTATAGGATTGTAGATGTTTTCTTTCATACACTGTACAATGTTTTAATTCTTATAATAACAGGACTGCAAAGTTTGCCAGCAGGAGGCCCTTCAAAACAAGATGATGCCTCCTGCTTGGCAGATCTGTATAAATAAATAAGACTCTACACAGTCCTTTTCAAATTCCAGAGTAAGTGAGATAATGCTATATAACTTTTTTCTATTAAAAATATCTGTGTTATCTCAGCGACCTGAAGTAAATACTGCTGCAAAAAGTGACAACCCCTTTCACCTTGCATCCATGCAGAAAAAAACTAAGCTCTACCCCTATGGTTGGAAAGAGAAGAAAGAAGAAGAAAATAAAAGAAAAGAACAGAATTAGGATTACAGTCATCCCTTATGCGACAAGGGGGTGTTTATATTGGCTGCTTTTTACTACATTAAATTTACTCTATACCACATTGCAAATAAGTCCTTGTATGCTAAGCATTTGAATAGACATTTATAATAATGGCATACTGGTTAGATAGTGAACAATCTTTGCCATTTTTTTGAAGTCTTTGTATTTTTCTAAGTCTTCATCAATTGGCTAAATATGCTGACAAGACTTTAATGATTGAACTTAATGATGCAATAATACAAATGTTTGTTTTGTACAAGGATGGCATACGTATTTCAGATTTTCTAAACTAGATCTTGACAACATTGTCTTAACATTGTCCTCTAACCTCCCTAAAGCATGTATGTGTTTACTATAATAAAGGTACTATAAATCATGTTATAAAACCAACTAAAACAAAGAGCTTTCAGTTCTTTTCAATGAAAAATTTGCAACATTTGTTAATTTTGGATTTTCAATTGTGATTTATATTTTGCAATTCTAAAACTGTTGACAAATATTTAAAAAAGAATGCAAAAATAACCTAAGATATTAGTTATTGGGACACTAAAATATATAGAGTTAGACTTAAATTAAAATGCAGAGAAATCATATAGTGTGTATTTTGGTGAGATTAGTCCATGACACTTCTTTACAAATTCTGCTTTGTCTTTGATATGTCTATTGTATACAGGCATTATTGCATAGCGTGGTACCAAACAATTTAATGTACAAAGACCATGACCAAAAAAAATGGTCCTAACCCCATATATAAGTAACTTTCATCTATAATAAAGTTAGGACTATATAGGGTTTGATATTTGCCATGCACAGAGGTAACATTTAACTCCATATTAATAATATTTAAGAAAATCCAAACATCTGTATGAATTTATAGTAAAACACGAATTTATAACTTTGCTGAGGTCAGAGGTTATTTGGTTTATTACATAATTAGTCACTGTCACTGTCACTGTCTTCCTGTTCATCATTGATTTGCTCGAGCGGGCCCCAGTAACATCTCCTTATGTCCTGTCTCATGCTAGTAGAGCCCAAGGGCATTTGCTTGCTCCAGGAACATAAAGAGCCTCAATCCATTCCGGAATGAGGTCTATAATTGTTACTGGTTTTGCATATCAAATACAACACGGGTAGCTTCGCCAGGCTCTGCCGTGCAGGTAGTATACTCTTGTAGTCATCTCTAAGTCCAGCATTTATTGATGAACCACGCTGCGCGAGCCGGGCTGTGATAGGCTGGTCTGCTGGGTGGAGTTCTGACGAGAGAGAAGTCCGGATGTGGAAAATGGAGGCCCTCACGGGGGGGGGGGTCGTTTGGCTTGTTGCAAGGCTCTGCTGGGGTGGCGGGCCCAGGGCTAGAACCTGCCATCCCTCCTGGGCACCTCGTGAGCTGCTGGGCACAGGGAGGCCAGTGCAGCTCGCCAATGTCTGTGGCTCTTGACCAGCATACCTGGCGGTTTAAAAAGACGCTCAGGGTGGACTCCATGAGCCGGGCTGTGTAGTCTGGACTGTTGGGTGGAGTTTTGATGAGAGAGACGGATGTGGAAAATGGAGGCCCTCATGGAGTGTGGGGTTGTCTGGTTGTTTAAGGCTCTGCTGGGGTGGCAGGCCGGAGGAACCCGCCATCCCTCCTGGGCACCTCGTGAGCGGCTGGCGGGAAAGCCAGTAGCAGCTCTGCCCCATGTCTGTGAGTAAAAACTATACATAATTAGTATATTTTAAATACATTTTCAGTAATTTTACTTTATTTTATAATGTATAAGAAACAAAGACCAAAAATTGTTTATTGAAAAATTTCTTAATGATGATTTACATTTAAATTTAAATATTTAAATTTATAGAAATTAAATTTGAAATTAGATTCTTTTTCTTTCTTTCCTTTTTTGGTCACACACAGTGTTAGCTCAGAGGTTACTACTAACATTCAAGAATTGTTCCTGGTGATGCTTGGGAGCCGTATGGGATGCTGCGGATTGAACCCAGTTAGAAATGTGCAAGGAAAATGCCTTACCAAGTGTGCTGCCACTCTGGTCCCTAGATATTTTTTTTTCGTGGCAATAGTGGCCAATCACTGATTGAGACAGGAAATCAGGGCATCTGGTAGATTTGAATATTTCCATGACAATTGAAATTGTGATTTAATAAAATTGATCATGATGTTAATAGTTATATTTCATGTGCATTATCATTTGTCACTTGTCTTCCTGTTGTTCATCTATTTGCTTGAGCGGGCACCTGTAACATCTCTATATGTCCTGTTGCAAGCAAGTGTAGCCCAAGGGCATCTGCTTGCTCCAGGAACAGGAAGAACCTCAAACCTTTCCTTCAGGTCATAGGAATGAGGTCCATAATTACTAGTTTTTAGCATAGCAAATAGGACATGGGTAGCCTTGCCATGCTCTGCCAAGTAGGTGGTATACTCTCAGTACAAGGCTCTCATCTCGAGCATTTACTGATGAAACGCAACAGGGAAAGATCAGCTTTTCTCTTGGGTGGAGATCTGAGGAGCTGTGGAATCTGGATGTTGAGAAGGACTGGCCTCTTGGTGTGGGGTTTCCTCTGGCTTCTTGCTAGGCTCACTGGTATGACGGGTCATGGCTAAAACCTGCCTGGAACTGTATACAGTATAAATGTGAAAGATCCTGGGAAGGACCTGATCCTAACAACCAGTACTATCTAAGATTGTTGCCAGACTGCAGAGTGGCCATGTGCCGATGGAGCTGTGGGTCTGGAGTGTCTCTCTTCTGGAGTTGCTGGCATGGAGGTGGAGGAATGGGAGGAGGGGCCCAAATCCCCACTCCAGCCAGCGTGACCTCTCCCCACACGTGTGAGCGAACCCTTGGGACTATGTTGGATTCGGCCAGGGGCTGGCCGAGCCCTTTACCACCCTCAGAGCTCCAAGGAGGTATATAATGTATATAGACATTACAATATATTTTACATTATTATTAAAATTAATATATAAAATTAAAATTTATGTATCAAGGACATATGAGAAAATACAATTTTATGTAGCTACATAGGAACAATAGCTACTCAGATTTTTACTAAAAGATTGTATTAAATACCTTTCCATATGCTCATGAATATATGTATCTGTCTAAATTATTATTAGAAATTATTGGGGCCGGGCGATAGCCCAGCGGGTAGGGCATTTGCCTTGCACTTGGCTGGCCTGTGCCAGCCTGGGTTCGATCCCGGCATCCTATATGGTCCCCGAGCACCGCCAGGAGTAATTCCTGAGTGCAGAGCCAGGAGTAACCCTGAGCATCACCGGGTGTGACCCAAAAAAGCAAAAAAAAAAAAAATTATAAATTCTTAGAAGTCATTGAAATTTTTCTTTATACACATCAGGTTTATATTTGTTTGATACTTTGAACATGTATTTTTGCTTGGGTTTTTTAAACAACATATTTATCGGTTAATTGGTTTTTAAATTTTTGAACTAATTTATTAATACTGTCAGCCTTTACTTTTCAATAGGCTGTTAAAATGACTAAATGTGAACCTTTGAACATGATCACATAATTCGAATAAATCACTGCAAAATAAAAATTATGAAAAAATACAAACTTTGAATATTCACTTTCTTATTGAATGTTTGTTTCAGACCTGAGAGGTAGTACAGTTGGTAAGGTCCTTTCCTTGTATTCAGCGGATCCAGGTTCTTTCCTTGATACCCGTATGGTACCCCAAACACCACCAGGAATGACCTCTGAGCACACAGCCAGGAATAAGCCCTGAGTTCAGTCAGGCACGGCCCAAAACCAATAAATAAAACAAATTTTTTTTTGTCTAACTCAAACTAGCAAGCAGTTAGGAGGGATGGGAAAAAGAAGAATGGCTTGAGGGGTGCCATAGGCAGAGTGGGGTTGAGCACTGTGGTTGTGGAGTGCAGTGATTGTGCACTTGGGTATCCTAAATGTTAACAATATTGTAACCATGTCAACTAAACCCTAATAAAAAATAAAGAGAAAGGTTGCATGAATTCATGCTCCCGTTATCTCTTAAAATTATATGAAAATACATAATTTTCCCAAATGTGAATATAGATATTAATTTTCTGCTTCACTTTATACATTTTTAGCATTCTAGAGAAATATATGCTATATTTATACAACAATACTATTTCCCTGAGCTGCTCTTTTTCTTTTGGACCAACTAGTGGTACTTAAGAGCTTTTCCAACTTTGTGCTGGCAACTTAGTTCTGGCAGTGCTCCAAGGAACATGTGATGCCAGGGATTGAACCCAGGCCTCTTGCATGCCAACTTTTGCTTCAGTCATTTGAGCATGTTCTAATGAAATTATGAATCAGTCTCTGAATAGTGAGTTTCGAGAAAATCTTATGTTTTCATGTTTTCATGAAAATTAACATATTTTCAGTGAAAACATGTTTTAAACATGTTTTCACTGATACAGGTAAGCCAGGCAAGAAGCCAGAGCAAACCACACATCATGCAGTTAGTCATTCTCAACATCCAGACTCCATAGTTCCTCAGAGCTCCGTCCAAGAGAAAACCTGATCATCCCCCTTTAAGTTTCATCAATAAATGCTCTGGTTGAGAGCTTTCTACTGAGACTATACCACCTACACGGTAAATCCTAGCAAGCTACCGTGTTTTATTTACTTTTTATGCCAAAGACTATACCTATTATGGACCTCAGTTCCATAATCTGAAGAATGGTTTTGGGCTCCTCCTGTCCCTGGAGCAAGTAGATGCCCTTGGTTTCACTTGCTTGTGACAGGACTAATGGAGATGTTACTATTGCCCACTGAGAAATCGATGAACAATGGGAAGACAGTGATACAGTGATACAGTGATACAGTGAGAATGATGATCACTGTGAGCTTGTAGTAGATGGCCTGGATTATAATGAGGAAGGTTCCTTCAATTCCCATTTTACAGAGTTTTTATCATAAACGGTTGTTGAATCATGTGAAATGCATTCACTGCATCGATGGATATGACCTATGGTGTTTATTTTTCTTTTTATTGATATGATGTACTATGTTGATTGACTTGCAGATCTTGAACCACCCTTGCATTCCTGGGATGAATCCCATTTGGTCATGGTGTATAATCTTTTAGATGACTCTTTGGATTCTATTTATTGGTATATTATTGAAGATCTTAGCATCTATGTTCATCAGGGAGATTGGTCTGTAGTTTTCCTTTTTCATGACATCTCTATCAGCTTTGGGTATCAGGGAGATATGTGCCTTGTAGAAGCAATATGGGAGTGTTTCTGTTTCTTCAATTTTCCAGAAGAGTTTGAAAAGGATTGGGAGTAGGTCCTCTTTAAAGGTTTGGTAGAATTCACTGGTGAATCCATCTGGACCTTGGTTTTTGTGTTTGGGGGAGACTTTTGATTACCAATTCCATCTCCTCAATGGAGATAGGATTACTGAGGTATTCCAAATCTTCTTGTTGCAGCCACGAGAGGCTATAGGAATACAGGAATTTGTCCATTTCTTCTAGGTTCTCTTGTTTCATCGCATATAGACGATCATAGTAATCTCTGATGATCTTTTGAATTTCTGTGGTTTGTGTGATGTCAGACCTAGAGACTCACAGACATGGGGCAGAGCTGCTACTGGCTCTCCTTGTGCCCAGCTGCTCATGAGGCACCCGGGAGGCATGGTGGGTTCTAGC
Organism: Cryptotis parvus; assembly: GCA_021461705.1. Classification (NCBI taxonomy): domain Eukaryota; kingdom Metazoa; phylum Chordata; class Mammalia; order Eulipotyphla; family Soricidae; genus Cryptotis; species Cryptotis parvus. The sequence continues at coordinate 177,482 of JAJIBD010001891.1, forward strand.
CCTGGACCGCCACCCCAGCAGAGCCTCACAACAACCAGATGACTCCACACTCCATGAGGGTCTCCATTTTCCACATCCAGACTTCCCTCTCATCAGAACTCCACCCAGCAGACCAGCCTATCACAGCCCGGCTCATCGAGATCCACCCTGCAACAGTCTTTTTTAAATTTGGCTCAGGTATGCTGATCCAGAGACTCACAGACATGGGGGAGAGCTGCTACTGACTCTCCTCGTGCCCAGCTGCTCACAAGGTGCCCGGGAGGGGTGGCGAGTTCTAGCCCTGGCCCGCCACCCCAGCAGAGCCTTGCAACAAGCCAGACGACCCCCACTCCATGAGGGCCTCCATTTTCCACATCCAGACTTCCCTCTCCTCAGAACTCCACCCAGCAGACCAGCCTATCACAGCCCGGCTCATCGAGATCCACCGTGCAGCATTTTTTTTTTTTTTTTTTAAACCGGCTCAGGTATGCTGATCCAGAGACTCACAGACATGGGGAAGAGATGCTACTGGCTCTCCCCTGTGCCCAGCTGCTGATGAGGCGCCCGGGAGGGATGGCGGATTCTAGCCCTGGTCAGCCATCCCAGCAGAGCTTTGCAACAAGCCAGGCGACCCCCTCACTCCATGAGGGCCTCCATTTTCCACATCCAGACTTCCCTCTCATCAGAACTCCACCCAGCAGACCAGCCGATCACAGCCCGGGTAATCAAGATCCACCATGCAGCAGTCTTTTTTAAATCCGGCTCAGGTATCCTCATCCAGAGACTCACAGACATGGGGCAGAGCTGCTACTGGCTCTACCTATGCCTAGTTGCTCACAAGACCCCGGGAGGGATGGTGGTTCTAGTCCTGGCCCACCATCCCAGCAGAGCCTCGCAACAAGCCAGATGACTCCCCATTTCATGAGGGCCTCCATTTTCCACATGCGGACTTCCCTCTTGTCAGAACTCCACCCAGCAGACTAGCCCATCACAGCCCGGCTCACGCGCCACTTGCAGCCGTGTGGTTCATTAATAAATGCTGGATTTAGAGATGACTATAAGAATATGCTACCCGCATGGCAGAGCCTGGCAAGCTACCCTTGTCGTATTTGATATGCCAAATACCAGTAACAATTTTAGATCTCATTCCCATGACCTGATGGAATGGTTGGAGGCTCTTTATGTTCCTGGAGCAAGCAGGTGCCCTTGGGCTCTACTAGCATGAGACAGGACATATGGAGATGTTACTGGTGCCCGCTCGAGCCAATCGATGATGAATGGGGAAGACAGTGATACAGTGATTTAGTAAGTCTATCAACACTTAAAAACCAGTGCACTGAAAAATCACATGTACAAATTCTTTACCAGTGCATTGAAAAATCACATTTACAAATTTTTAGCTTAGTGTTTTATTAGTATATGAAAAATACATTCACTGTTGAAAATTAAATATTTAAAACGTTTTAATCACACATGCATACAATAATTTGCATAACTTATTAAGATTATTATAAAATGGAGTACCTGATATTTACCAAATAGTGTGATACTAAATTTATATTGGAAATGATTTTGCATCTATTAATATTTTTTTCATTAAAGTATGTCTATGTTGAAGGTGGAACAGAACTATGAACTACAACCCTACAAATTCAAAACATTTTAGTTTTCCTTTTCTTCATACCAGTTTTAATACTTATAGAATTGAAGTTATATTTTTATCATTCTATACGCTCATATATTTATAAATGTAGAGTAAAGATTTCTTGAATTAAATAATATATATACTGTTTTTAAACATGTTTTCATCCTTTGTATTTATACAAGTAGCTATTAATCTTTCATTTAAATGAAATATTTGAAGCAATATCTGCTTTGCTAACTAAGCAATTCCTGCTTTTCTCATTTGTTCCGTTGAATTTTTCTTTTTTTATGTAGCTATTTTTGAAACATTTCTATATGTATTAAGGGATTTATGAATTGTATTTTGAATGGCCCTGTAATAGTGCAGGGCTACATCTAGTGGTGCTTGTAGATTGCTTCTGGCTTGAGGCTCAAGAGTTTCACTCCTGGCAGTGCTTGTGGACCATGTGGTGCTGGAGATTGAACCAAGGCCCCATCGTGCAAAGTACGTTTTCTGGTCACTGAGCTATCTACTCAGGCAGTGGTGAACTATTTCTAACAGATATGGAAGTAATTGTTTTATAAATATAATAGCTCATGTATTAAAATGAATGCATTTGAAGAATATTGAAAGTTATATAAACACAGGATAATATTTCAAAAACAAGGTTTAATAAGTATGCACATCATTGATTTTAAGTACATTATTAACTTTCTTTGTAACAGTATAATCATTAACTTTCTACTTTAATTGGGAAGAACTGTATCATCTTGAAAAAATAAAAAAAAAAGTTCATTTAATAAATACTGTCAAAAGGTGTTTTAGGCATTGTATAGCGGTAGTAGCAAAGCAGGTTTCACCCATTTCACTGTAAGATATTAACACGATCACTATTGATAATGAATAACGAGAATTCCAGTAGAGAAAATAAAGTTGAAATAAAAGACTCTATTGTCTATTCTAATCTTCAAAGAAGTGATATCTTTTTCATAGTGTTTAGTTTTTTTGTAGCTCTTGAGGCCATGTCCAATTAAGAATGATTAACAGGTGTTGGAGTGATAGTATAGCATGCAGAGTTCTTCCTTTGCTTGCAGCCAATCCAAGTTCAGTCCCCAGCATTGGTTTTGGTCCTCTGAGTACTTCCAGGAATGATTCCTGAGAGAAGCATTAGGAGGAATGCCTGACCATTGCTCATTGTGATGGAACAAAATACAATGATTAACATATGAAAGTGACCTATGAAAAATAGCATTTTCTCTATGATAAAATAAGACATTTATTATATTTAAATATATTTATAAATAGATTTAATACATATTTAATATATTTATATCATATTATAAATATAGACGCTGGGCAAAGCTGCTACCAGCTCTCCCTGTGCCCAGCTGCTCACAAGCTACCCGGGAGGGATGGCAGGTTTTAGCCCTGGCCTACCACCCCAGCAGAGCCTCACAAGTGCCAGACAACCCACTCCCTGCACACACACACACACACACACACACACACACACACACACACTCCATGAGGGCCGCCATTTTCCACATCCAAACTTCCCTCTCATCAGAACTCCACTCAACAGAAGAGCTGATCACAGCCCGGCTCGGTTCATCAATAAATGTTGGAGATCAGAGGTGACTACAAGAGTATGCCACCCACATGGCAGAGCCTGGCAAGCTACCCGTGTTGTATTTGTTGTGCCAAATACCAGTAACAATTGTGTACCTCATTCCCATGACCTGATAGCATTCCATCAGGGGCTCATTTGGGGCTCTTTATGTTCCTGGAGCAAGCAGATGCCCTTGGACTCTACTAGCATGCGACAGGACATATGGGAATGTTACTGGTGCCAGCTCGAAAAAAATCAATAATGAACGGGAAGACAGTGATACAGTGATATATCATATTATTAAAGTTTGGGGTTAGAGAAACTTCAGTGTAGTTCCAACTTCATGACTTGCTGTTAGCTGTATGATCTTTGAAAACTTAGCTAACTTCTCTGCACCTTGGTAGCCTTCCCTTTAAAATGGGAGAGAATGCCTTCTCCCTGAGTTTGTTTGGATACTTTATGGGAAAATATAACAAAATACTTAGCCTGTCACTTGACTCATGAAACTACTTGATAAATATTACTACATATCAAAGTCTTCCTAGGTGAAAACTAGAGTTTCCCAGCTATTAATATTAATTTTATGAAGAATGATAGCATTCCTGTGAAGAGTTGAGTATATAAAATATTTTTATTTCATCACATTTAACATAGTTATTGAAATTCTCCTTGTGTACCAGAAATGGCCTCAGGAATATGTCCAAATGACTGAGGCAGATGCACAAATAGCTACTTTTAGAATATGGTGATAAATGGTAGGAGAAAGAATTTGGGAACTAACAAAAAATGCATAACTAATGCATCCTGAGGGTTGGAAATATTTGGAAGGGTGAATGGTGTCTGAGATGAGTCATACCTATGAACAATGGTGAGGAGGATGTTCCAGACAGTGGAGTCTGCAACAATAAAGGAAGCTGGAAGTCACTACAAAAGGATAGAGTGAATCGTTAGCATTATTTAAACATATTATTTAAACACAGATATATCCAAGTGGAGTTGACATATTTAGACTAAAATGTAGAGAGAGGCAGAGTCTTTGGTATCTAACCTTTGGGATCCGAATAGACTTGTTTTTGTTTCTTTTTAAAAAATAATGTTTATATGTTGGTTTCGATTGATAAAATTTTAATCATTAATAAAAAATGTATGTGTAATGTGCATGTGTGTTGTGATTAGATCTGATCCTATTTGAATAAACTTGTGTTTAGACAGCTTAATATGTAGAATGAAAGTAAGGATTTGTATTATCATTCTTCTGTGGAGGGCACACATCTGGGAATGTTCAGAGATCGCCTCTGGCTCATTGCTGAGGGATCACTCATACAAGTGCTCAGGGGATCATATATGTTAGTAGGGGGTTGAATTGGGTTTGGCTCCATACGAGCAAGTCATTTAAGCATGTTCTATTTCTCTATCTTGTTAGAGTTTTTCTACTTGATAATTTGTAGCAAAAACCAAATTTAGGCTATAATTCTTGAAAAGTTACTGGACTGATTAAAGTTTATGCAACTACTTAGCCTGCCACTAATAAGATAAAGCTGGAATATCTAGGAATTTAAGAAAAATATATAATGCTTCTTGTTTACTACCATTTATTTAACTTTGCACCAGTACTTTTCATATAGCTTATCTCTGTTTTCCTCACAATACACACCTGTTTAAGTCATCTCTTTTTGTGTCTTTATTCTATGGCCACATTTATGTCTGTCTCTCAAAAAAGATAGTTGACACTCAAAACATCTAAGTAGTTGCATAAACTTTTAAAATACAAAGAAGGGATTTATTTATTCAACCATGGTAAGTGAACTCAGTTAGAAGGACACATGTTGGCTGATTTCACTTATCTGTGGTATACGTAACAACCTGGCAAGAAAATGAAAAATATCAAAGGCAGACAAACTCTTGGTCCTTATTATAGAGATAAAAGGGTTAGGAAAGAAGAAAAATGAGGGAAAATGTTTGAAGAGGCTAATGGGAGGGAACAGGGGCAAGAGTGAGCCACCTTGGAAACTCGTGTGTTGTCAAGGTGTAGGTATCCAAATAAGAGCCAGAGCACTGCAAACAGAGCACCCAAACTACAATAATCAAATGCAAAAATGTGCTGTTGAGAAGACTGGCTAGGAGTGGGAGGGACCTGAGGTTGTTGGAGGGTAGTTGGCACTGGTGGTGGCATTGGAGTTGGAGCATTGTTTACTTGAAGCACTATTATGTACATCTTTATAGTATTTTCTAACCTGTAAAATGGGTTCAGTTGCATAATTCTTACCAATCAAGAAGTTAGATTGATTATTTTTCCCAAAACGTTAGTGTAGGTATAGTGTTCAATTATGGTAATGCTTTTTAAAAAATATGTCTTTTCCTCTGTAAACTATTAGTTTATGTTATGTTTAATTGAATCACCATGAGGTGCACAGTTACAAAGTTTTTTCATGGTCATGATTGGATTTCAGTCATACAATATGGAAATATTTAAAAGTCATGGTGCCTCAATAAAAATATTACTTAAAAATAAACAACAGACCAAAAGATAAAAAAAAATCATTCAAATTTCCTTGACTTCAAAAGACTGGAGTAGAAAATATTAGTGGTTATTTCAGCACTAATTCCCCTTTTTCCTTATTGACTACAGAATTAAACTTTAGTGAGTTCTCCTTTCTTGAGGGTAGATTACTAATGAGTTTGACCAATTATAATAGTTTTATTTTTTTCGCTCTAATGCTTTATTTAGCCACAAAATCTTACAGACCTTCTAGATAAATGCTTCCTCTCTGATGAAAATATTTGCACAGCGGAAGATATCTTTGGTTGATATTGACTTGTCAATTTGTGATGTCTGGAATTGTGACAGTCTTTGGGGTGGCCCTGGGTTAAGATATTGTTGATTACTGAAGAAAGACAACAGAGAAACACAGAAAACTCTTGGATTCCATATCATGCTGTTAACCTCTTGACTAAACCTCGTAGTGTCTTTATCCCTGGAGCTTCCATAGTAAAGACATTGAGTTCCCTATTATCATAATTGACATCATCATTATATAAAGAATTTAGGCATTTTGGGTCACACCTTGCGATACTCTCTGGTCACTCCTGGTGGTACTTGGGTGACTGGAGACATATCATCCGTGGTGCTGGGGATTGAACCCAGTTGGCTGTGTGAAAAATAAGCATCTACCAACTGTGCTATCTTTCTAGCCCAATAAATTTTTCTTTTTTAAAACACAGATTTAGCTCACCTATCTTAACAGAAGATCTAGTGCTCAGAAGCAGTGCACTGACTTACTTGTTAGCTATCTAATAGAAGGTTAATTCAAAACTTGTCTTCCCACTTTTAAACTGACTCATTTTTTTGTAACTAAGTAGAAACAGGTGTCTTAAGGTAAAACTGGACATTTATTAGGCTATGTAGGACTAAATTTTGCATTTAGTGTATCCAGGTAGAAAAGCTGAGAGTAAAGATAAAAAGTATTTTTAGTGTCATGACAACTAAATGGTTATAAATTGCAAATCTGGTTTATAGATAATAGCACTATCATGTTTTTTATATTTTTAATGTTCCGTGTCCTGGATTTAAAAAATTTGTAAGAAAAATAAATCATGGCTGCTCTTTTAAATATCTTGAAGTGATTTTAATTGCTTAAATATTGTATTCTTGAATTTTAGGTAAGGTTTTTTTATTCTCCAGAAAACTGTGGCTATGCTAGACTTTTTTGTAAATTCCACAATTTTGTCATTGGACATCTCATATAGAAATTTACAATTTTCAGGAACAAGGTAGTCATTTTTTAGGAAATTTAAGAGGGATTGAGAAAAAAATAGAGATCAAGATTACTCTGAAGGAAGAGGGTGTTTGGGTGGGAAAGAATTAGAACATGCCATCTTTTTTTATCTGTTGTGTAAAGTTATTTAATGTTTAGCCAGGGGATATGTAATATAAAGAGAAATTAAGGGCCGGAGTGATAGCACAGTGGGTAGGGCATTTGCATTGTATGCAGCCGACCTGGGTTCTATTCTGGTATCCCATGTGGTCCCCCAAGCACCACCAGGAGTAATTCCTGAGCGCAGAGCCAGGAGTAACCCCTATGTATTGCTGGGTGTGACCCAAAAAAGCAAAAAAAAAGAACAAAAGGTAGAGATTAAGTGTTTGCTTCCTCTTATATACTACCTATCAAATCCTATTATGTGTAAATGATATTTGATGAATAAGTCATGACATTGCATTTTCAGTAATATTTTTATTTAGTCTTTTATTATGATTTCATTGACTGTAAAGCCAAATATTATCAAGGTGATTATAAGTCAAAATATGGTCATTTGACTCCTATATTATACTTAGAAAATAATCGTGCACTTGGAAAATTATTATTTTTTAATTCTCTGTTAATTCAAGCCATTTGAAATTTGTGACTCATGTCTATATTCTTCTGTCAGATATTATTTTTACAGATAGTTTACTAATCAGATATACATGAGGTGTTCTGTCATGTGCATGAAAATAATCGAATATTCAATTTTGGGTTTTCCATCTGGTTAAGTATAATGTGCCAAGTATAAATTATCTTGCTACATTTTGTACTGACAATTATCTGGTTTCCTATTAAGAGATTTTGTGTCCTGATAATTTATTAATCCCAACCACATGACAAATGGTAAAATATATTTCCACGGTAACTTCTGTATTATAATAGAATTATTAATTAATAAAATCCTTTAACCACATCATATTAATGATACTGAACCACAGCATGTAAGGTGGCAAAATAGCATGTAAAATGTTTTAAAGTGCTTGACCTAAATACCTATAGACGTTTCCTTTCTTCTACTCCTTGTCAAACCAGTTTATTACCCTTTATGTAAACATGTAGCTTCTGTACACTTCAGTTTTATTTGTGTTACACAATAGATGTGTTGGAAATTGACCAAATATATTATTGAATTAAGTTAGTAAATGGAAGTAGCTATGTAACCATCTTACCTATAGACAAATGATTATGCCCTTGTGCCATACATTTCAAGGGATAGTTAAGTGTTTTCTATGTCAGTTGGAGAACAAAGTGAACTGAAATAATTGTCACTTATCTTTTCAGATTTTACATTTTTCTCATTATAGAAACAATATTTTCTATAATTAACATGTAGAAACTTTATTTTCTATAATGCTTCTATATGTTAATTATAGAAACATTGTTTTCTATAATAAAAACAGTTTTTCTGTATGTATATATGTTACTTAGATGCTCATTAGTAGAACATTAAAAACATTCTAAAGACCCCTAGATTTGCTACTAGCTCATATGGTAGAAATAAACTCTAGCCAAAATAACTTATTGTATTTAACAAATGAAAATCAAGTATCTTACTTTCAATGACAAACTCACTAATAATAGATATGTAGTATTTGTAGCAAGAGTTTTTAAATATTAGTACTTAAACTAACTATGCAGCAGTCTGCATCCTGCAAAATAAGAATTTTGGGGTGTCACACCTGGCATTGCTCAGGGTTACTCCTGGCTCTGCACTCAGGAATTACTCCTGGCAGTGCTCAGGGGACTATATAGGATGCCGGAGATCGAACCGGGTTCGGCCGCATGCAAGGCAAATGCCCTACCCACTGGACTATCGCTCCAGCCCCCAAAATAAGAAGTTTTATGTACTTCTTACCATGAAGGATGCGACATATAAGAGGACATTAATTTTCCTAAGTTAACTAGTAAACAGCATGTAGGTGGTAGGTTTGTGCTTGAATCCAAAGCTAGGTGTAATTCTTTTCATATTCTGTATTATTAACATGAAACTGAGGTTATTTAAAATAATTTATGTAGGCCTGATAGATACTTCAAAGGGCTAGAATGCTTACTTTGCATGCTGGGGTCCCGGGTTTGATCCTTGACGTTGGACCCCCCCCATGTAAAACCAGCACTTATTCCCTAGAACTGAGTCAAAAGCACCAGATATGGCCCCAAAGCCATTTTAGAAAAATATTTTAAATTAATTTAATAATGATTAATTTTATGAAAACTAATAAAATGAATTTATCAATACATCATATATATCTAGTCATTTATCTTTAAATTAATATCTCAAATATGTTACATATCTATATCATATAGAAGTATCTGTAATTGCATGCCGATTAATTAAATCTGATTCCTATTAGAATGTTGGTTTTAAAAATCAAATAAGACACACGATAAGATTATTAATCTTGTGGGCTGGAGTGATAGTACAGCAGGTAGGGTGTTTGCCTTGCTCACAACTAACCTGAGTTTGATTCCTGACATCGCATATGGTCTCCTGAGCACCACCAGGAGTAATTCCTAAGTGGAGAGCCAGTAGTAACCCCTGAACATCACTAGGTGTGACCCAACAAAGCCAAGAAAAAAAGATTCCTAATCGCATGATAGCACACACTGAGAAAAATATTTAAATGTGACTCATAATAGTGTCAATATAATTTGAGCTATTAGTTTAGACTTTGAAATTATTTATGTAAGAAAGGAATCTGGTTAAAAACAGCAAATATATACACTAATAAAGAAATTGTGGGGGCTGGAGTGAAAGTAGAGGATGTTGGGCTTTTGCCTTGCATAGGGTTGACCCAGGTTCAAATCCCAGCATCCATATGGTCCCCCATACATCACCAAGAGTAATTCCTGAGTGCAGAGCCAGGAGTACCCCCTGAGTATTGCTATGTATAACCCAAAAAAGAAAAAAGAGAAAGAAATTGTAAAACTAGGGTGTAAAATGTATAATAAATTCACTTTTTACTGCTTTTATACAGCTCAAAAATATTTGGGAAGACTGTATAGCCATCACTATGAATTTGAAGATTCACTAGAAAGAGTAAAGTGAAAATAATCTGCAAAGCTAAAATTATGACTTTCACTGCTGGTGGAATACAATTTGATGTTAGATATTTACATAATCCTGGGCTATATACACCATTCAAGAGTTCACATTTATGGTGACCTTCAGTCTTCTAGAATTCCACCGTCATTACTATGTTTATTGAGTGCTATGCATATGATGAGGATAAATGTGTTGAGCTTCTTATTTTTTCTATAAATTAAAGTATATTATATATTTTATTTGTCTTTATTGAGATATACCGTACACAGTATGTATATATAGGTTTAAGGTTACAATGTCTATATGCAACTTACATCTGTATAGATTTAAGTCTATGTTGGCATTATGTCTATATAGACTTAGAGTACACAATTTGATACTTATATATATTGTGAAAGTAACTTTATATTGCTGATTTTTAAGAGTTAGAAATTAACATTAATATTAGAATAATTGGCTCAAAAAATTGCAATCCCTGAACTGTGATGCATTTTGTCAATCTGCAAACCTTAAGTTTGATCTTATATTTAGCCCGATACGATTTTGTAAAAAAAAATTAACTAATTTGGTTTTTATTACTATCTGAGTAATATGTGTTATTATTATTTGATAGTAATAAGTGTTTGGGATTTAATTTGCCATTTTCCCACATATATTATCAAACTATATTAGAAAAGTGAGGCTCTTGGGTCAGACTAAGAGCTCTAGGGAGGCAGCTATAGTACAGTGGGTGGGGCATTTGCTTTGCATGCTGAAAGGTTCAATCCCTTTCATCCCATATGGTCCCCTAAGCACTGCCAGGAGTAATTCCTGAATGCAGAACCAGGAGTATCCCTGATCATTGCCAGGTGTGAACAAAACAAACAAACAAAAAAACAAAGAAAGAAAGAAGGGAAAGAAAGAAAAAAGAGCTTTAATACTAATGCTCTATCAAGACAGGATAAGTAATCAGAATGTTTACATTAATTTTTCTTGCCCAAAGTCCCATAAAATAATGCAGAGAATACTACGTTGGTGAAACCACATTAGTTTTGGGGTATGCTATAGAAGAGAAATGCTGCCTTGGTACATCCCATCCATTGCTTTTGTCCCATAAGTAAACAGCACTCTGAGTAATTTTTGATGAAGAGATTGCTGCATTGCACTCAAGGGTTCTCACTGGAAGAACAGTCAGAGAAAGAGCTCAGGTAGAGACTTCACGAGATGTTCAGGTACACAAAAGCCATATTCAAACACTATCTCTTCTAACATTACTTTCCAATTTTATAATAGTGCCCTGCTTGCAATGGAAATTTAATCTTTCGTTATTGTATTATAATCACTTATTCTCAAGCATAAGAAACAGTTTATGAAATAGATTTAAACTATGACACACATTTTAATTACCTTATTAATTGCCTCAAAATTAATATCTGTCAGGGGATGCCGGGATCCCCAACAGTGCCGGGAAGTGAGTTCCCTTCTACCTCCGAAGCTGGCAGGGAAAGGATGAAGAGTCAGGAATCCGATGCAGTTTTAAAAAGGCTTTACTTATCACAGGTTCAGGCATACAAATCAGCAAGAGGAAAAACCCTGTGCTAGGATTCCCGGCTAAAACCCCAGCCACATGTAGGCCAAGATGGTGGCCACCACGTGTTAAGGCCCTGTAAAGAGGAGACAAAGACAAGACTCCCAAGAAGGGTGCAAGCCCAAAAAGGAGAGAGCCCCAAAAGAGAGAGGGCAAGAGAGGAAAGAGCCTAGTTTTATACCCTGCAACTTAGAACTCCCACTATTATGGGAAGCAAGGAGGGTGAAATGCCCTCAGGTAATTTCTCCCAGCACCTCACATAGGCCCTTTTATATGCTAATGTTTTGAGTCAAGATCTGCCTGGAAATGCATTTATAGTGTAGAGAAGGGGGTTTCTGAGATGGCATGCCTCTTTACCAAAGACTACTAATGTCAGTTAAATATTTTTCCAAGCCTTCACAAGAGTCTCCTCTACTTCACTGTAGTTTTGTATTTTAGTTGCCTTTGAGTTATCAGGGAGTCATGTTTGCTTGCTTGGAGGCAAACAGCATTTCTCTCTGGTCTTATTACTTAGAGATCCAATGTGGCCAGGCAGATTTACTGGTAAGATCTAGCTAGTCCCACCATGATTGTGGTAGCATGAGAGAATATTTATACCAGCCAGGTCAGAATACATGGTCAGATAAACTGCCACATTTAAACTACCCCCCCCCCATCTACAAAGTGATCTGCAGGGAGGCAATCCAGGGCAGATGCAGAGGCTTTTAGATGTCCTGCAACAAATATCATATTTGCATATGTGTAATTACAGTAATCCATCATGCATCTATAACTCTACATATGTGATTAATTTATTTTGATTCAAATATATTTTATATTGACTACCACTGAGATGTACTTCATTTGTATGTGCTTAGTAAGCTGTGATTCTCATCTGCATTCCCTTATTCCCTTTCAATAGTATAGGGAGGTTATATTATGATGAGGCAGCTATAAAAATTTCCAAATCATAATCAAACTTTATTAGCCATAAATAGCTATCTAATATTTATATGTTCCTTTAACCAATCTTTGAGATTACCACACTATCGTTATATGGGACTGGACTTTATGGCAATTATAATAGTAGTTTTTATTTAGTCAAGGGGGATCATAAAAATAGTCAGTTCTTGAAAAAGATTACAAAAGCATAAGTGGATGAGGCTATAGTTTTCATATCATCCAATTATAACCATAACTAGATATAGACACAAAGGCCAATGTTGAAATTTCCAAGAACTTTCTATGTAAACAAATGCTTAACCATTAGCTTTGATTCCGGCAAGCAGTGAATTTTCCTTCCACTCTTTCTTCTTATGCTTGTTTAATGTGTTGGCATTTGTTTCTTTTCATGCCTGATATCCTTTAAGACATAATTTTGGCCACAACTGGAGAAATCAGCTCCTTTGAAAATTCAAAATTACCGCATTAAACACCACAAAGCAAGCTACTTTTTGGCCGTTCCTCTAAAGGTCACATACTACTTTGTGTTTTCTACAACATGACACCGCCTGACAGAACAAAGTAGTTATCTTTTGTACTTGTCAGCATTGTTATATCAAGCCAAGTGATGAAATGCTTCTCAGTGTGCTGTTGCATTTCCTCTGGGGGTTTGCACTGATTTCTTAAGAGGTTTTTTTTGTGGGGGTACATAAATGATTTATTCATTTTCCCCAAATTCTGTATTTGCTAAAATACAGTATGTAAACATCACCTCAAAACCATATTTGGATGCTGTTTGCTTTTGAGGTGATAGCAGTTCAGTTCCACGTAGTCTTTCTGTATTCAGCTAATCCTTCTTACTGAACATCAGTGTTCGCTAGTAGCAGAAGAGGTTATAAAATCACTGGATGTTTTCTGAACAAAGTTTAGAACACTGAAAATACATTTAAGGACTTTTAATCATGTAAGGATTTAATAAATCCAGAATCAAATTGATACTGTGATTTGGATATATTATAGATGAAATATATGTGATAAATATATATGTATTATATGTAGGATATAGCATATACTAATTAGATTAAAATTAAGTAATAGAAAATAAAAGTCCTTCTGTGGCTGAGCCCAGTAGGTCTTATTTCCCATTGCATGGCAGTCCATTGCTTCCGATTAACTGCTACCTCTGGCCCAACTAGCTTATGGTTCCCAACATAGGCTGATGCAGGTCTGCAGCCAAATCGAGAGACTAGTATTGGTCATCACAGCTGGGGATGTGATGCTAAGTCTGAAGTAGCATACACTACATTTGCTTGTATTTTGGGTAGAATTTGATTCATTGACATACTCAACTCTAAGTGAAATATGTTCAAGCTGTGTTTGCAGAAGTGGGTTTGGCTCATAGCCCAAAGTCTCTGCTTTAGGAAACTTAATTGGGGAAATTCTCTGTAATAGTAGAGATAGATTTTTAATACAAGTCAATTCAGCCTTATGGAAAAAATACAGTTAAGGCTTTTTTGAGGAACGTAAAACTTGACAACTGTTAATCCTTTATTTGCTAGTGTATGGAAAATAATAGAAAATTCAAGAGTATTGCCTTCCTTACAGATTTGCTGTAGAAATATGTATGAAATATAATGTATGAAAAGTGTTTTACATATGCAAAATTATAAACACTTGAATATAGCTTGAAATTTTGCTAAGCAATCTTCTTTTATTATTTGATGATCCATAGTAAATGTGATTTAATTAACCTAAGCTTAGTTTGACATTTGTGTGCTTTTTTCAGAGGAATTATTTTATGTATGCTAAGTCATAACTCTCCAAAACTGTATAACATAAATAAATACATAAATATTTATTCAGGAGCCCTACATTTTTTGGGAAGATAGGACACAAACTCCAAATAAATGTTTTCCTTTAGGCAATGGCAGAAACTTTATGATTGGATATTTTTTAGGAATGTTAGCTTTTAGAGTTTTTAGAATACCATATGTATGTATTGTACTTAAAAAAGTTATATACATATACATTTATATATATATATATATATATATATATATATAACAATACAGTTGACACCTTCAACCTCCATTGAGCAGGAATTGGTCCTGGAGAATGAGACAAACACCAATGAAATAAGCAAACATACAAAGACTTCCCAAGTTTTACGGTCACATGAGCAGCCCTGAGTGAGTTCACAGTGAGCTCACAGGATGCCCATTTATTCAGTACAATATTGCTCCCTCATCCTGGCTCCCAACAAGTGAGCTTTTGTTTAGTTGATAGATATTAAAGACAACTAATAACCACATCAAATTCCAGTACATACATGAAGATCCAGACATAAGACACCCATAAAATGTAGAGTGAAGTTGTGAAATTTTCTTATTCTATTCTTGCTTGTGATACCCTCTACATTTAAAACATTTAAAAGACCCTGTTTTGACCTGTGGACCTATGGAATAGAGTTGAGTATCCTGACACCCACCCTCAAATACATGATCAGTTAATCTTTGATAAAGGTGCAAAGAGTCCAAACTGGAGTAAGGAAAGCCTCTTCAACAAGTGGTGCTGGGAAAACTGGACAGCTACATGTAAAACAATGAATTTGGACCTATATCTAATACCTTGCACAAAAATCAGATCAAAATGGATTAAAGATCTCAATATCAGGCCTGATTCCATAAAGTACGTTGAAGAAAATATAGGAAAAACCCTCCACGACATTGAAGCTAAAGACATCTTCAAAGGTGAAACACCATTAACAAAGCAACTAGAAGAAAATATAAACTTATGAGACTACATGAAACTGAAGAGCTTCTGCACCTCGAGAGAAACGGTGACCAAGATAGAAAGACAGTCCACAGAATGGGAAAGAATATTCACCCAATACCCATCTGATAAGGGGTTAATATCCAGGATATATCAGGCACTGATACAGCTATATAAAAAAGAAACAGCCAACCCCATTAGAAAATGGGGAGAAGAGATGAACAGAATCTTTGACAAGGAAGAAATTCGAATGGCCAAAAGGCATATGAAAAAATGCTCATCATCACTAATCATCAGAGAGATGCAAATAAAAACAACAATAAGATATCACATCACACCACAGAGAATGGCCCATATCCAAAAGGGTAAAGGCAACAAGTGCTGGCGTGGATGCGGGAAAAGGGGAGTCTCATGCATTGCTGGTGGGAATGTTGACTTGTACAACCTTTCTGGAAAACAATATGGACATTCCTCCAAAGACTAGAAATTGAGTTCCCTTGACCCAGCCATACCACTCCTGGGAAGCAAAAAACACACAGCGGAAACACCATCCCTACTTTTATGTTCATAGCAGCACTATTCACAATAGCCAGAACCTGGAAACAACCAGTATGCCCGAGAACTGATGACTGGATAAAGAAACTGTGGTACATCTACACAATGGAATACTATGCAGCTGTCAGGAAAAATGAAGGTATGGAATTTGTCTATAAACGGATGGACATGGAAAGAATCATGTTGAGTGAAATTAGTCAGAAGGAAAGAGAGAGACATAGAATAACTGCATTTATTTGCATGACATAAATATACCAGGTGATCTTACCAAAAGTGGAAATTACCACAAGCCCGTGGGAGTCAGAGTTTAGGTAAGATAGAGAAGGGAACATGTGTGAATAAATGTCAAAATGTCTGATACCAACATAGAACTGAGCATTAAATACAGACAAAAAATGCAAATGATGGCTTCTAAGTGTAACGTAGTGCAACCCACAATGTGTAGAAGGGAAGAGAGAGAGAGGAGAGAGAGAGAGGAGATAAAGAACCTGCCATTTAGGCAGGACGTGGGAGGGGGAGGGAATTGGGGACATGGGCAGTGGGTGATGGGCACTGGTGGAGGGCGGGGTGCTGGAACACTGTGTGACTGAAACCTCCAAACGTGAACAACGTTGTAATTGTATATCTCAGGGTGGTATAATAAAATGTTAAAAAAATAAATAAAAGACCCTGTTTTATACTATTCTTTTCAGGGTGGAATTTTGTTGGCCTTATTATCTATTCTGTTCCTCCTGGGTACCGTTTTGCTTGCTCAATCATATTCTAAAAGACATAGATCCTTTTACCCCGGGGCATTATACAAAATTGTGATTTTTATTAGCATAATTATTTCCCACATCTCTATTGGCAGATGTGTTTGTGGAGATGTGCAGTAGCCAATTTGAGCTGCCTTACACAATATAATTAGTTTGAATGTAGCATATATTAGCGTTTCTCAACCAGAGACTATATGGGTCCTTTTAGGCCCTGGAATAGTCCATGGCTAGAGGAGAAAATTACACAAATGATGCCATGACAAGATTATTGACTGGGAGTGCACAGGAAAGAAAATAGTCCAGTGGTAGGCCACAGTTAGGAAAAATGTTGAGAAATGCTGCTAACTATTAGCATTTATATCTCACAGTTCTGGAGTCTGGGCAATCCCTGAAAAGGTGCCATGAGTCTAGGTTTTTGGTAAGGATTTACTTATTCATAACTACCTATGAATAAGTGACCTTGGCAGAAGGAGTGAGGGAACTCCCTGGGATCTCCCTTATAAGGACAATGGGGCACTAATTCTATTCATGGAAGTCTCTACCCTCATGACCTAGCCATATGAAAGGTGATATATCTGTCTATAGCACATATATGAGAGAGACACTTTCTAATATCTACTTCATAGCAGTTTATCTATAGTAAACTGTAAAGTATATAAATTTAAAGTATATAAATTAAGCTCAGTTTCTTTTCTATCTTGATTATTTGGGTCATTTAAATTCTAGCATAATTACAGTTGTTAATTCATAAAGAAGACATATGTGTCACATTAATATAATATCATGGAACTTGCAGTGTAAATAATCCATGAGAATATATTTTTTAGAAAATGTACAGCTTTTCATTAATTAACAGAAATAGCATGACTTCTGTGCTACTTCTGTTTACAGTGAAGACTCACATGGAAAATGCTATATTAAAGCTAAATATATACATATATTTTATATTTTATTATACCACCGTGAGATAAACAGTTACAAAGATGTTCATGTTTGGGTTTTGGTCATACAGTGTTCCAGCATCCATCCCTCCGCCAGTGCCCATTTCCCACCAATAATGTCCCAAATTCCCTCCCCTCTCCTAGCCTGCCTCTATGGCAGGTTCTTTTATCTCTTTTCTCTCTTTTTCTCTCGCTCTCTATGTCTCTCTTCCTTCTCTTACACCTCGTGGGTTGCAATACATTCATTTAGAGGTTTTCGTGTGTATCCCTTTGACTATATTTAATGCTCAGTTCTAGGCTGGTATCATTTTTGACGATGATTAGCAAGCACACTGTTTCCCTTCTCTGTCTTAGCTAACCTCTCTGACTCCCATATGTTTGTGGTAGATTTCACCTATTGACAAGGCATCCTCATCCATATTTTGCCTAACCTTGGATATTCTTACCACACTCTCTACATATGATATACACACACACACATATATATATATATTTATATATATATTTATGTCATGCAAATAAATGCAGTCATTCTCACTTCACTTGTATCACTTGTCTTCCAGTTGTTCATCAATTTGCTCGAGCAGGCACCAGTAACATCTCCATACTTCCTGTTGCATGCCAATGTAGCCCAAGGGCATCTGCTCGCACCAGGAACACGGAGAGCCTCAAACCATTCGTTCAGGTCTTGGGAATGAGGTCTATAATCGTTACTGTTTTTTTGGCATATCAAATATGATATGGTTAGCTTGCCAGGCTCTGCCATGCGGGTGGTATACTTTCAGTAGTAGAGTCTCAGTTCATGTTTTTAATGATAAACTGGGGAGAGATCAGCTTATCACTTGGGTGGAGATCTGAGGAGTTGTATAGTCTGGATGTTGAAAATGGTGACCCTAATGGTGTGGAGGTTCCTCTGGCTCTATTGGAATGGCTGGCAAAAGCTAGAACTTGCCTTACCTCCTCAACACCTCATGATCAGCGCCGTAGCAGCTCTGCCTGGTGTATCTGTGTCTCTCTTAGCGCAGAGTGATGACATCAATCTGGATGAATATTCTCAATGTCCATCCATGTAGAAGGAAATTTTTTTACTTCAGTTTTCCTAGTGGCCGTATAGTATTCCACTATGTAGATGTACCACATTTTCTTATCCTACTCAAGTAATTAAAAACCAAAAAAAGAAGCATAAGAGATAGTCAAAAAATAGCCTCTCTCAGGTGGATTTTAAATTGCTATGGACAGTAGTGAGGGTTCTTAAATATTTTGACGGTGATGGTTCTGCAGCAATTTTATAGAAAGAAACCATAAAAGGTAGCACTATTGTAACCATTTTGCCTAAAAATACCAATTAAAAAACTTAAGAAGGAAATAAATGAAATCTGTTAAGAAAACAGAATGTCTGATTTAAAAAAGAGCAGTCAACATCTATTTTATTTAAGTCCTCTTATCAGTATCCTTATTAGGAAATTAACTGTTAGAAATTCATTGATGAACAACTGTGTTCATCAATGAGCAATGTTCATCTTGACTTTCATCATGTGGGAAAGTGTTCAGGGTAACAGGTATGATTAGTAAAGAGTTGAAAGTATTCAAGGAGGCATTCCATGATTCCTCTGTGGAGACTGCTTAGCAGCAAGCCAGGGTGAGAACAAGACATCTCCATACTGTGTAGCCAGGGGAGAATGAGCACGCCTCCATACCGTGTAGTCAGGGTGTGTAGCCAGGGTGAGATGAGCACATCTCCATACTGTGTAGTCAGGGTGAGAAGTGAGTACGCCTCCATACTGTGTAGTCAGGGTGAGAATGAGCACGCCTCCATACTGTCTAGCCAGGGTGAGATGAGCACGTCTCCATACTGTGTAGTCAGGGTGAAGTGAGCACGCCTCCATACTGTGTAGTCAGGGCGAGTATGAGCACGTCTCCATACTGTGTAGTCAGGGTGAGAATGAGCACGTCTCCATACTGTCTAGCCAGGGTGAGATGAGCACGCCTCCATACTGTGTAGTCAGGGGGAGATGAGCACGTCTCCATACTGTGTAGTCAGGGCGAGAATGAGCACGTCTCTATACTGTGTAATCAGGCGTGAGAATGAGCACGTCTCCATACTGTCTAGCCAGGGGGAGATAAGCACGTCTCCATACTGTCTAGCCAGGGGGAGATGAGCACGTCTCCATACTGTCTAGCCAGGGGGAGATGAGCACGTCTCCATACTGTGTAGTCAGGGGGGAGATGAGCACGTCTCCATACTGTGTAGCCAAGTGAGAATGAGCACGTCTCCATACTGTGTAGCCAGGGTGAGATGAGCACGTCTCCATACTGTCTAGCCAGGGTGAGATGAGCACGTCTCCATACTGTCTAGCCAGGGGGAGATGAGCACGTCTCCATACTGTCTAGCCAGGGGGAGATGAGCACGTCTCCATACTGTCTAGCCAGGGGGGAGATGAGCACGTTTCCATACTGTGTAGTCAGGGTGAGATGAGCATATCTCCATACTGTCTAGCCAGGGGTGAGATGAGCACGTCTCCATACTGTGTAGTCAGGGTGTGTAGCCAGGGTGCGATGAGCACGTCTCCATACTGTCTAGCCAGGGTGCGATGAGCACGTCTCCATACTGTGTAGCCAGGGTGAGATGAGCACGTCTCCATACTGTGTAGTCAGGGTGTGTAGCCAGGGTGAGATGAGCATGTCTCCAATACTGTGTAGCCAGGGGTGAAATGAGCACGCCTCCATACTGTGTAGTCAGGGTGTGTAGCCAGGGTGCGATGAGCACGTCTCCATGCGGTGTAGCCAAGTGAGAATGAGCACATTTTCACACTTTCCAACCAGGGTGAGAATGAGCACGTCTCCACAATGTGTAGTCAAAGAATGTATTAGGTTTATATCTTCTCTGTCTTTTTGCGGTCTAGGGGATAATAAAGGTGCTTTCCCAGAGTAGTCTTCTTTTCAGCAGTTAATGGCAGAGTACCAGAAGTGTCCTAAAAATCCTTCTCTACACCTGAGCCATTTTTCAGAGAGGGAAGAAGCTATACCCACTGTCCAGGGACCTGCTCTTCTAAAATTCAATGAACTCTGCCCTGGAGAGAATGGACAATGCATATCCAATGTCTTTTTCTCTTTGGGCCACGAAATCTGCCTCTACCTGCCATTGCCACACACCGCCTCCCCAGAGTGCAGCGAAACTTGGACCTGAGGCGGTCACATTCACATAGACCCAGAGGGATTCCACGAGTGGGGCTTATGCTCTGCTCCAGTTATTCTATATGTCTATTTCCTTCTGGCTAATTTCACTCAACATGATCCTCTCCATGTCCATCCACTTGTAGGCAAATTTCATAACTTCATTTTTCCTG
The DNA here is from genome assembly GCA_021461705.1 of Cryptotis parvus. Taxonomy (NCBI): domain Eukaryota; kingdom Metazoa; phylum Chordata; class Mammalia; order Eulipotyphla; family Soricidae; genus Cryptotis; species Cryptotis parvus. The sequence goes on from JAJIBD010001891.1 coordinate 198,398, forward strand.
ACAGGTCCATAGTATTCCATAATTTAGATCTACCAAAGTTTCTTTATCAAGTCATCAGTTCTCGGGCTCTCTGGTTGTTTCCAGATTCTGGCTATTGTGAATAGTGCTGCTATGAAAATATAAGTGCAGATGGTGTTTCCGCTGCGCGTTTTTGGCTTCCCAGAGTATATTCCCAGGAGTGTTATGGCGGGGTCAAATGGGAGCTCAATTACTAATCTTTGGAGGAATATCCATATTGTTTTCCAAAATGGCTGTACCAGTCAACATTCCCACCAACAATTGATGAGAGTCCCCCTTTCCTCGAATCCACTCCATCATTTGTTGTTCTTGCTCTTTTGGATATGTACCAGTCTCTGTGCTGTGACATGATATCTCATTGTTGTTTTGATTTGCATATCTCTGATGATTAGTTATAATGAGCATTTTTCATATGAATTTTGGCCATTCAAATTTTTCTTTGTCTAGGTTTCTGTTCATTTCTTCTCCCCATTTTATCTATAGGGTTGTTTGTTTTCTTCTTGTAAAGTTCTACAAGTGCCTGATATATCCTGGATTTTGATCCCTTATCAGATGAGTTTTGGGTGAACATATTTCCCCATTCTGTGGACTATCTTCATATGTTGGTCACTGTTTCTTTTGAGATTAAGAAACTTTTTTAGTTTCATGTAGTCCCATATGTTTATCTTTGCTTTTAATTGCTTTGTTAGTGGTGTTTTGTCTTTGAAGATACCTTTTATTTCAATGTCGTAGAGGGTTTTTCCTATATATTTTTTGATGTGCTTAATGGATTCAGATCTGATATTGAGATCTTTAATCCATTTTGATCTGACCTACTATGTGCATGGTGTTAAAGATCCAGAATCATTTTTTACATAGAGCTGCCCAGTTTTCCCAGTACCAGTTGTTGAAGAGGCTTTCTTTGCTCCATTTTGTACTTTTTGCTCCTTTATCAAAGAATAAATGATTATGTATTTGAGACTGGGTGTCAGGATACTCAACTCTATTCCACAGGTCTGCAGGTCTGTTTTTATTTCAATATCATGCTGTTTTAATTACTACTGCTTTATAATACAATTTCAAGTTGGGAAAGGTGATCCTTCCCATCTTTTTCCCCAAGGATTGCTTTAGCTATTCGTGGGGTTTTATTATTCCATATAAATCCAGGAGTGTTGGGTAAATTTCTTTGAAGAATGTCCTGAGTATCCTTGTACGGACCGCATTGAATCTGTATAAAGCTCTAGGGAGTATTACCATTTTGACAATGTTGATTCTCCTAACACAAGAGCAGTAAATGTGTTTCCATTTCCTCGTGTCCTCTTTTATTTCTTCAAGCAGTGTTTTGTAGTTTTCTTTGTACATATCTTTACACTTTTAGTTAAGCTGATTCGTAGGTATTTGATTTTTTTTTTGTGGCACAATTGTGAATGGGATCATTTTCTTACTATCCCTTTCTTCTCTTTTGTTATTTGTATATTGGAAAGCCACCTACTTTTGGTTATTGTTTTTGTGTCCTGCCACCCTACTATAGGTATCTTTATCTAGGAGCTTTTTGGTAGGGAGTTTAGGGTTCTCTAGGTATAATATCATGTCATCTGCAAATAGTGATAGCTTGACTTCTGCCTTGCCTCTCTGGATGCCCTTGATATCCTTTTCTCTCTGATTGCTATGGCAAGTACTTCCAGTACTATAGTGAATAGAAGTAGTGAGAGTGGGCAACCTTGTCTTGTCCCTGATCTTAGGGGGAAGGTTAAAGCTAAATATTAAAGAATGAAATTGGTATTTTAATAACTGAAAAGTATTCAAATTTTTGTTTCACTTTCAGAGACTACAAATTTTTTAACACACATAATTCCAGAGGATTAATTTGTAGTTTTAAATTTTAAAAAGCTTTTCTCTTTATTTTGATTCATAAAGTGAATACCTTAGGAATTTTTCTTTGTATTTAAATATGGGACTTTAATGTCACTATCAGGGTCTAAGTTACTGCACAGTTCAAATCAGTTCAGTTCAATGAAGAAAAATAAACTTTAAAAATTTATTAAATTGTGTGTATATGTATATATTTTCTTCATATATACATATATACATTTATATATACATATGTATCTATTTCATTGCTCTGCAATGTGAATTTTATGATCTGAGGACAAAGAGGATAAGACCCTTAATACCACAGCTAATATTTTGATGTAGGCATATTTTTCAGGATAAATTCTTCCTTTCATTACAAATACAGTTTCATAATTCTGACAGCATTGTACTTTTTTCTGCTATTAAAGAAGTGTGTGATCTAGAAAATTTCTCACTGCATTGACCTGGAATTTTAGACAGTTTTTCAGATAGTTTTACTTACCAACTATGTTAAGTCCTTTCTGCTTAATCAGTTGATGAGTATTTACATAGATCAGGGTTTGACTTTGACTTTTGAATTATCAGTGCACATTCAAATTCAGTTACACATTTCTCGAGGTCCACTTCATGCCATCAAAAAGACAAATTACAGTTTTCTAAGAAATCAAGAGAATTCAATACAGAGTATTTCAGGGAACATTTCTTAATCTAGAAATGGCTTTCTCTGGGAAAGGAGAATATGTCCAAACTGCCTTTGCCTATATTGTGCCATAAACTGTGAACTGTTTATCTTTACCCTCATTCCTCTCCTTGTCTAGTTGAAGGTATTAACTACTGCTATTTTCAGTGAACATAGGTGTGTCTTCAAAGACACTTGTCTTATCAGACTAGTTCCAGAGAGCAATAAAATCAGTTTCTTCAGTTCATGGAACCTATTTTTTGGTTCATTGAGTAGTAAATATGTATGGACATTATTTTTATTATTCATTCGAATTACCTTTTTTAATTTTTTTATTAAATATAGTGATAAAGTGATTCTTGGTTGAGTTTAACCCTTAAAATATTGCAGCACTGATTCTACCGTCATTATCAGTGTCCCTCTACCAACGTTCCCAGGCTCCCTCTAGTATCCCATTCTTCCCCTTCTCAGCAACACCCATACACATCAGCATGTGCTCTTGACAGGTACTTTCTAGGTTCTTTTGTTAACGTTTGGGTCCCATGATTTCTGTGTTGTTGACTCTGTAGTTTAGATATTTGACTATCATTCCTTAACACCACCTTTGTACCTTAATCCCTTGATCTGCCCAATTTTTCTTCTCCCCTTTCCCTCACTCTTTTTTTACCTTCTCCAAGTACTCTGGATCCAAGGTTGATATGGGCATCCCCCGTTTAAAACATTGCTTTCCCTGATACACTTGTACACACTATGTATAAGTGATAACATCTTACATGTATCCTTCTTCTGGCTTACTTCATTAACACAACGTCTAACAGTTCCATCCATGTTGTAATGAATTGTGTGTTTTTATTATTCCTTACAGCCATGTACTATTGCATTGTGTATATATACAATATATTCCTGGTGCACTTACTGTCATTGACATCTGAGTTTATTCCAAATCTTAGTCATTGTGCAACGAATAATGGTGTGCATACGTTTTTTAGAGTGATTGATTTTCTAACAGTTTTTTTTTTTTTTTTTTTGCTTTTTGGGTCACACCCGGCAATGCTCAGGGTTACTCCTGGCTCTGCACTCAGGAAGACTCCTGGCGGTGCCGGGGACCATATGGGATGCGGGGATCGAACCGGGCCGGCCAGCGGCCGCGGCAGGCAAAGGCCCTACCGCTGGGCTATCGCCCGGCCCGGAGAGTGATTGATTTTCTCTCCTGGGGATAAATACCCCAGATGGAATTACTAGGTTATATGTGAACTCAATTCTGAGTTTACTGAGTACCTCAGGACTATGATCCAGAGAGGTTGGATCGGACAACTTTGCCACCAGCAGTGGATGTGGTTTCTTTTTTCAGCATCTCCCCACCAACAGAGATTGTTCCCAGTAATTTTGATATGTGCCGGAGTTAGAGTGTTTCCCAATAGGTGTCAGGCTATTGAGGTTCTTTTGCCCCACTGAACAATTCCTAAGAGTTCAGGTTGCTAAACTGATTTTCTTCTTACCTCACTCTGTCTCTTGCTGTTCTTTCCTCTGGAAGTTAATCTTCATCATTATATAAAGAATTATATATAAAGATCCCTTAGCTTCATGATGAGTTGAATATGTTTATCTGAGTTATTCTAGACAATTGATTCCAGGCTTATATTGTTTATTGGAGAAAAATATTTGTACAGCAAATGTATACTTTACAAACTTGCCAAGCATAGTTGTGTTACAAAATTTATTGTTCCTTCCCCTACAGCCTGAGAATATTGGGTTATTATTCCCTAGAAAGAAATTGGTGAGTCAACAAAATGAAAAAAAAATTAATGAAATGCTAACACTACTTTTATACTGCCCCCCATTGTAGTCATTTATGTGTTAATATTTTACAATGACTAATTTAATAGACAGATGGTAGTTCATATTACTGTAGAAAAGAGGGACATTTCCTTGGGCCAATGATTATCTATCCAGTATTCAATTAAGGAAGACTGTCAATTATCTTGAGTGGTTTTTATTTTAATTACTAAGTGATTAGGACAGCTAGGTAACCAGCCTGGAGGTAGGAGAGCTAAACTGTGTGTGTGAAGCCTTATTATGCAAAGTCATAAAATAAATAAAGAAGGACCAGGCAAAGAAGCTTTCAGTGAAATGGGCGATAACTTACCTGAGGCAGTCCATATTCTTTACTCATTTGAGCGACAAAAGTGTAAACTTAAGCTAGCTGTGAACTAGCCTTTCTATCAGCAAAAGTAAACAGGGAAGGGTTTGAATGTTAGCAATCAGCATTCAGCAGTTTTGCATTTGACATGTTTTGATATGCTGGTATCTTGGTAGTAGTAGTCACTCACGTGGTCACCTTTTCTGTCCTACACAAAGCTGGGTCTGGAGATGAATAGAATCATAAATAACTGATTTTCCTTCATATTTTTAATAAAAGTTCATTTGCTTCATCTCTAGACAGCCTCTGAATTATTCCAACTAATTGTCTCCCATGTTTAGCTGGTCTAAACCAATCCTGTTTGTCCCTTATGATTCTTTTTCCACAACCCCGATGTTCTTGTCTCTTCCAGTGAATCTGTATTAACATTCCTCCAGACATGCACCATCATTGATTTAATGCTATCACCTTTTTCTTATGGGAGAAGGAGGAGAGAGAGAGAGGGAGAGAGAGAGAGGGAGAGAGAGAGAGGAGATAAAGAACCTGCCATTTAGGCAGGATGTGGGAGGGGGGAGGGAATTGGGGACATGGGTGGTGGTTGAGGGGCACTGGTGGAGGGCGGGTGCTGGAACACTGTGTGACCGAAACCCCAAGCGTGAACACGTTGTAATTGTATATCTCACGGTGGTATAATAAAATGTTAAAAAAAATAAAATGGTTAAATGGTGAAAAAAAAAATAAAAATCAGTCAGCCCTGGAAAAAATTAAACCAGACCTTCGTTTCCACTCTGCCTTTCAATTCTTTGCAGAAACTCAGAAATAAGATATCACATCAGTTTTAGTTTACTGAATATTCTTATTTCTTGAAATAATTGTTTAGATACATTTAAAAAAAACACAAGGTATTGATACAGTTATCTAGTAAAATATTCCTCACTAATTATTCTGCCAAGTGTTAAATTTATAAGCTGTGAAGGTCAGAGATATTACAAAAGTTAAGATGCTTGCTTTGCTTGCACCCAATATGGGATTGATCCTTGACACCCCAAATGATGCCCAGAGCATTGTCTCTAGTGATCCCTGGGCACAAAACCAAAAAAAATCCCTGAGTAGTGCTGAGTGTGCCCTACCTTCCAGGGAAATTGACTGTATAAACTCGCTCTCTTTGCCTTAAATCTTTCTGCTGTTGAATACTCTCTGATGGGAAATGAAAGATTAGTTAGGGCCTACTAGATTACTGAAAGGGGCTTTTTTAAATACTTTATGGTATCGGACTGGGCATATGATTTAATGGAAGAGCACCTGCTTTATAGGCATGAAGCTACACATTTGATGCCTGGCACCACCCCTACATTGCCTTCTGTGTTCCTATGGCACTGACACTATCATCATCAGAACTCCCTAGATCTGCTGTCTCTGACCCATGCAGCAATGTGCATGAGCAAGCACTGAAGCCAAGTAGTATGCCTGGGGAGTACTGGAGTACTGGGAGTACTGGAGTACTGACTCCAAGCGCATGAGCACCACCAGGAAGTGTGATTAACACCCCCAACAAGTATAACAACAGCAAATGGAAGAGAAATGGGATATATTTTCTATTCCAAAATAATTCATGTATGTTAAGTCCTACCCAACTTCCCAGGTAGATTTTTTAATCCATTCAACACAGTTTTAACATAGCTGTCAAACAATTCATTAACTGAAGTAATTTTCATCCATCCTGGTCTATTAATATAAATAATATTATCCTAATAATTAAAACAGGGCTATTATTTTATTTGTGGGGGGGGTTAACACCCAGCAGTGGTCAGGGAATACTCTCGCTCAGCACTCACGGACCACTCCTGGAGGGTCTCAGGGACCATATGTGGTGCCAGGGATCGAATCTGGGACAGCTGCGTGGGCCTTACACTCTACAACCTCTCTGGACACAGAAGAGAGGGCTGTTTTAATGTTACTGCATTTATCTGACCAGTCGGGCTAAATTCCATTTGATATTATGGTTATATGTAGATACCTTAATAAAATAACTTACTAGAATTCCAATCAGTGAGATCCTGATTTATTGATTTTTTCATATGTGTTTAGTCAGAATACTCATACACAGGTCTCAGAGGTAGATATTTCAAAGAAACCAGATTGAGGCAAAATTTAGGATAAGTAATTGTGATTACAATAAACTTACATGATTTTTTCCTCTTTTTTCTATCTTTAATTATCACTAAAACTTGTTTTCTAAATTTTTTTGTAAATGAAACAGGCAGAGCTTTAAGGATTGTCAGATAGTTTCTTCACTGAGTTCTCAAATATTGTGATGGTTTTCAGAAATAGCAAAGATTATAAATTTTTATCAATATATCACTATATTTTAGGTGATTTTATGAGTGACAGAATATAATTAATGATAATTTATTAGACTGAATGTATTCCTTTGATAAGAATCATGACTTAAGATGGGAAAAATTATAATATATATATATATATATCAAAGAAATAAAATTCAGCTGAAAATAGTTTCAGCATTTTTGCAAATAGAATGCACATGAGTAGTTTGGAAAGTCATTTAGAGATTGAAATGAATTTATTTTTCTTTATTCCATTTTGGCTTCATAGAATATTCTAATAAATTTTGGAATTTAAGTAGCTTAGACATAATGGTTAATTAATCAAGTTGGAAAATACGTCACTTTCTAAACGTAAAGAAGCAGACAAATTAACCCCTTGCCTTTCTCAATAAAGTATATGTAATTTCTTTGATCCTAGGATATTTTCAATTAAGATACAAAAATTCAGAACAGGTATTGTGGGGCCAGATCACTTCCCACGTTGGATCCTTGGCATTCCATCTAGTCCCCAAGCACCTCCAGAGGGATCCCTGAACACAGAGCCAGGAGTAAACCCTGAACACTAGTGGGTGTGTCCTGAAGCCTAAAAATTAAAAAAAAAGTATATGTAATAGTCTGGGCTGAATAGTGAATGTTTATTTTCTCAGAAATCTTATTGTGTAGTATGTGTGCATTTGTATGTGTATGCACCTGCCAGTCCTTTCACTGTTTCCTCTAAGAATTAAAATCATTATTTTGGCAGAGTATAGTAGGGAGTTAATAGCTACTGGTTTGGACAGATGTGTGCAAGTCCTCCTTAAGAGACAGATAACTTTACAACAGATCAATTGAACACTGGTCAATATTTATTTTATTAATAGGGTCCTTTCCAGTACAGAGTTGACACTCAGTGCTCAGAACCAGCACCGTGTCCAGTGGTGTCTGTTGTATAGTGCTAGGGATCAAACTCACCAGATGCAAGTGTTCCTTCTCGGTGAACTATCACCGTATCCTTAGGTTTATTACTTTTTGGTATCTATAAAAATATGGAATTTCATATAGAACACATTTTTCAGTGTTCTCAAATTATTTGTTTTATAATTTTTATGTAGGAAAGAATAATGTATATTCCAGGTGAATTTTATCACTTGTCTCTAATTTTCAATCTGCTATATCACACTTTTTATATATCCAGGGATTTATAAATGGAAAGTCATTTATATTTCCTTCAATGATTTTATATTCATTATTTTTAACTGACATTTTCTATAAATTTTTATGGTAGGTTGTGTTTTTTTTAATAAATGTAGCTAGGATGTAGGAATTTTATGTTCTATAAAGGATATTGAAAATGGAAATATTGTCTTTATAGAACCATGTCTGGATATCCATTTTTGTCAAAAGTATTTAGCTGAATTGTCTGGCATTTTAAATTTTGCAGTAATATTTGCATGCTTACATTGGAAAACTGAAGTTTTAATATTTGCCCTATCTGTTTAGTTTTAGTACACACATCTCCCCTTGGATAAATAGTAATCTGTAAATTTTTAAGTGCAGAAAAGGAGCTGCGAGGTAAAATTCCAGTTAGGGTGCTTACTGAATATGGGATTTATTCCTGACACCCCACCCCCTATGGTCCCTTGAGCACTGCCAGGAATTTTCCCTGAGCACAACTCATTATGGCCCCCAAACCAAAAGTAAATAAAATGAAAAAGAATTGCGATATGAAAAAATAGAAAAAGTGCAGGGTGTAAAATATAAGAAGACATTTTGTAGATTCTTTAACCCATAGATTTAGTTAAATAATTTTTGAAGATAGAACTGAGCTAGTTTATTTTGAGTGCTTGGAAACATTGTTGAACTGTTGAAATTCAGGAAACTAAAACCTATGTATAAAATCAAATATCCATTTTATTGGCAGTGTTAGTATAATGGCTAATAGAATATATTGTATATTTGCTATTGCTCTGGAATTCTAATATTTTCTATTGTTCTAGTATTCTAATATTTTAAAATATTGTGTATTATAATTATAAACCTCATTCCCATGACTTGACGGAATGGTTTGATGCTCTTTATGTTCCTGGAGCGGGCAGATGACCTTGGGCTATCTTGCATGTGACAGGATGTATTGAGATGTTACTGGTGCCCTCTTGAGCAAATCCATGATCTATGGGGAGACAGTGATACAGTGACAGTAGATTATCTATCTAGAGAAAAATCAGTTTTTTTCTCTAGATAGAGTGAGATTACATAGCTTTCACTATGTTACATTATAATTTTTGTATTTTATTAGGAATTGTGAATTATTTTACTGTACATGACTCACATACCAAATTTTTTCTGTTTATGCAGATAGAAACAACCCACAGTGTATAAAGGATTTGGTTCCTCTGGAGACGTGGATTTCACACATCTGTGGGGTTCTGAAATGTTCCCTCAGTGAATATGGGATGATTTGTACTTACTTACCTGCACTTAAAATGAGTTTATCACTTGATCACTTGATCACTTGAATCCCGTTATTCATCGATTTGCTCGAGCGGGCGCCAGTAACATTTCCATTGGACCCTATCACGTGCCAATGTAGCCCAATGGCATCTGGTTGATTCAGGAATATGAAGAGCCTCAAACCGTTCCTTCAGAGTCTTAACAAGGAAGTCTGACCATCTTGTAGGTGGGCAGCCACGTGATCTTTTGACATTCCCGTGGGATCCGGTCGGTAACGGCTCTAGTCCAGTGGTTGTCTCCAAATCGCAAAATGAGTTTATAATTCAGATTATATGAGGACTGCATTTAGTATAATTATCACCCATTATAATATGTGTGTTGGTAAGACTTGGAAAATTTTATTTCATGTGAACTGTAGTTTATTAGCATTGTGAGTTGACAGATGTTTCTTTTCAATATATAGATCAGTCAGTTTCTGGCTTTCTGATACATCTACTAATTAGCAAAGTTAATATTTCTAATTAGTTTTTTCATGACACAATAACAACCCTTATATTTATATATTTATAAGCATCTATGCCCACATGTATTAATGTTACTATATATCTATATCTATATATCATCATCTACATACTGTACATATTTTTTTATCAGGTAAACTTGCACCAAGAGTATTTTTCTCATTTGTAGTTCTTACTTAGCTCATATCTTGGTCGGTAATCTTAACATATTTAATGTTAAATAAAAAGACTCTCACTTGTGTGCATAAATATTTAGCATTCTCCTCTTTTTACATGGATCAATGGAATCTGCCTTAGAATGCACCCATATTCATAAAAGATGTTTCCCTTCATTATTTTGATAAGAAGTTTAACCAAATCATTGTAAAAATTATTTAAATATCTGTTTGTGTTGTGAGAGACTCAGCAAATAAAACAGAAATTTATTAAATTAGCGCACACCGTAAGAATATGTATCACACTGTTACTTTTGTAAGCCCTCTGCTTAACAGAGTACTAACTTTTCAATTAAGTTCTCATGTGATATTCAACAATGTAATTTGAGAAATCTTGATTTTGTGTCAAAGATTAAATGTTTTGGAGATAATCTTTCCTGAAGGCTGTAATTAGAGGTCAGGGTTAATTTTATGTCAGTGGGGGGTTTCATAAGTTGTTTTCAGTGAGGCAAGCCATGTGATCAGTCAGGTAGCTTTCTATATTTGCTAAATATATTTTAACTTAAAACTTTTAGCTATATATAGCATAAAAACAGATACAAATGTCAAGTGCATCTTAGTAGACCAGATGGTTTGAGACAGATTCTATGTTCCTTTAATTAGCTGCAAGTAGGGTTGAAAAATGCCCTCTTAATAGACTAATAAAATAGTAGGTTTACAATTTAAGGCAATTTTGCTTTGTCCCTTGAGGAAAAATGGATGCTGAAACTTATTAAGTTTTAACTACTCTGACATAAGCAAGTAAGTGATTCTCTCTCAGTGCAACCTGTTTGCAAACCATGACTCATGCAGTATTGAGAGAAGGCACCACAGAGATTTTTAATGACTTTTCTTAAGAGTTCTTGCATAAAAACTACTGTTTCTTCTTTTAATTTCCACAAGGGTTTAGTAGAAAGAAATTAACTTAACGGATATGATAGCGAATGTGTATCAGAATAAGGAACTCTGAAGATCAATAGCCTTTTATGCTTGGACTAGACCTGTGTTTTCCTACTCTTGATCTTTAGACGAATTGTTGGTCCACAGAAATTTCCTGTAAGTTCACAAAAAGTTATTACTGATTAACACATGGTAGGCCAATATAAGATTCTCATTATTATGTATTTCAAAATGACTACTTCAAATGGTACAATAAATCATGCTCCTCATTGGTGCTCTTCTGTCAGACTGTCAAATGTCTCCTATTTTCACTGTCACGTGTAAAAAAAAGATCAAAAATAACTCAATTCCTTCCTGGAAGGTACAAAAGTGAAGCCTGAAGTTCTACCTGAAATACATATTTTCCATCAAACCTTTTCCATGTTCAATATTTTTAATAGTCAAAATCCTGTGTTGTAATCCAAAAGACTTAAACAATCACAAAGTTGTATGTACAAATACGTAACTACACAGTTACCCCTTTTCTCTGAGTTTGTAGAGATTTCTACTTGTTATTTATTTCACTAATTTGATTATAAATCTAACACAAAAACCAAAATAATATTTGCCACAAGACAATTTTCTTAGCTACTGGGAGAATTTCAGTAAAGCTCAATTCAAGGCCCAAGGATAGTATGGGATTAAAAGGCTCACTTTGCATGGAGCTGATCCCAGTTGAATACTGGACACCTCATGATTCAACAGGTTTGTTGGCTCTCCCACCCCCAAAAGAAATGAAATGAAAATTTACAAAAAACAATAACAACAGCAGTTTTAAAAAAAGTTTGTAGGGACAAAAATATACTATAACACAGCGTGTAAGTGACTTGCCTTTCAAGCAAGGTACTTCTTGCCTTACAAGCAAGCTAGCTAGGTTTGATCTCAGACACAACAAATGGTCCAGAAGTGATTCTTCAGTTCAGACAGGAGTAAACTCAGAGAACTTCCTGCTCTCCCTACCCCATGTGCTCTTTCCCCCCACAAATATAGTGTTGATTTTCGATTTTTAATGATTTCATTTTATTCACTTGAATCACTGTTCACTTATCTTCCCGTTGTTCATCAATTTGCTCTAGTGGGAACCAGTAATATCTCCATACATTCTGTTGCAAGCAGGTGTATCCCAAGGGCATCTGCTAGCTCCAGGCACAGGAAGATCCTCAAACCATTCCTCTAGGACATGGGAATGAGGTTCATAATTGTTATGGTTTTTGACATATCAAACAAAACACATGCCAGACTCTGCCAAGTAGATGGTATGCTCTCAGTAGAAGACTCTCATCTTGAGCATTTACTGATGAAACTCAACGGGGAAGGATCAGGTTTTCTCTTGGGTTGAGCTCTAAGGAGCTGTGGAGTCTGGATGTTGAGAATGATTGACCTATTGGTGTGGGTTCCTCTGGCTTCTTGCTAGGCTCACTGGGATGACGGGCCACAGCTAGAATCTGCCACGGCTAGAACCTGTCTAGAACTGTATAGAGTATATAAATGTGAAAGATCCTGGGATCTTTATCTTGAATGGTAACTGAATGGTAACTGAAAAAATGCACATAGCTGTGTATTTCTCTAAAGTCTTGGTTTTAAAGTTCTGCAGGGTTTTGCTGCTGTTTGTCTTCTTGAATTGTTTACTTTGTGCTTTATCTGTTTTTTGTTTTTAGTTTTTGGGGAGGTGTGTGGGGAAGAATGACAATAAACGTTTTGAAATCTTACTGCTCTATCTGTTGACATCACCTCATTTTTAAATTTCATTGCATTTCCCAAATAAGAATTAAGACTATTTAAAGAATTTTGTGACTTGAATAACTTGTGAGTTTGTTTTTTGGAAAGATTATAAATTAAAATCTTCCTACCATGTCATATCTGCATTAATTGCATTTTAAAGTTAATTAAGCAATAGCTGGGCATTTCACAGGGATTAATGACCAATAGGGAGGAGTGAACGGCTCAAGGTAAAGCCAAGGGCCATTAATATTCTTATGCCATTAATTCACAGAAAATGCCCAGCATAGAAGTCATTATTGCTATTATGAGCTGAAAATGAAAGAAATATAGGCATATGCATTTTTTAAAGGGAGATGCAATTTTAATTGATATGTATGAAGTATTCATGGAGAACTTAATTTTTTGCACATTAGCCAATCAGAGTACTGCTCTCTCCTCTCATGGTTCCATTTGGGTTATAATTAAGCAGTAACAATTGTAGAACTGGTTATTTCCTGGGGATTAATGAATGGCTGGGCGGAGTTAATTGTCTAAAGTGTAGTTTCAGGCCATTAACCTCAGTTGGTCACTAATCTCTATGAATTTATTTAAACTGAGGTCATTTTTGTATGTGGTAAGAAAAATGTATTCAATTATTTTAATCCTAGTTCATTTATATTTTCATGAAACATATCCATTAATGATAGGCAACCATGGAGTCGTTCTATATGCCCTTTTCTGTATTCCTTTGTAATATAATTACTCAGTGGGTACTGAACATACTTCTAGAATTTATTTGATCAACTTGATTATTATGTTTTTACACTTTCTTAATGTTTCAACTTAGAAAATATTATCTTTATGATTATTTATGAATATTATTAATCATTTGAGTATATTTTATTTAATTAATCGTTATGGATATATTATTAAGCTTTTCCTAGTGTTTAATTTTTTGATGAGAGTGGCACAGGCAGTGATGGTCAGGGGTTATCCCTGACTCTGCACTCAGATATTGCTTCTGGGAGTGCTTAGAGGACCTTATAGGTTGTGGGGATCAAAGGTCAGCCATCAAATTCATTCCAGGCAAGCACCCTGCCTGCTGTACTATCTTTTAGACCCCTTTGTATGTTTCTTTTAATGGTGCTGTATACTACCAATATTACCAATTCCTTTGCTAAGATGGTCTTAGTTGTTACTTCTTCTTTGAAAAGTTACAACTTAACTAAGTTTCTTCAGATCAAAGAGGATAACTGATTAACAGAAATTTTAAGATTATCATTTACACTCCTATGTTATAGTGAAGATATTAAAGAAACTAACAGTAGGTCTGGATAGATAATACAAGAATTAAGATTCCTGTATAATACAATATATGTTGAGACTGTTTTTTAGTAAGTGGAATAATTGACATATTTGTAAATTTATTAGTATGCACAGTGTCATCAAATTTATGATTCTTGATAATTAATTTGGAAGCCCTAGTTATAATGTATTTTCTTTATTGAAGTAAGATTGGACCCTAATATTGTATAAGGTTTTAGATACATAACTGTATTCAATATCTTTATGAACTACAGTATGTTTGCTACCAAGTCTGATTTCCACCTTACTTGACAAAAAAGTAATTTACCTGCTAATTTGGCTTTTGAAGTTACACCAGATTATGCACCGGGGTTACTACTCTTGGCTCTGCACTCAGGAATTACTCTTGGCGGTACTCTAGGGACCGTATGGGATTCCAGGGATCATGCTGGCTGTGTGTAAGGCAAATGTCCTACTACTTTGCTATCTCTCCTGCCCAAGTGCCATCATATTTTTTGCTATCACGTAACTGGCATTTGCTATTACTCTAGTTTATTCTCTAAACTTTGCCCTCTGTGGTCTGCACAATTGTGTATATTTATAGTTACCATTATACTTAAATCTTGTGGTATTAATTCCATATTGAGATTTTCAGTATGTCTTTTTTAAAGTAAAATAATGAATACCAACCTAATTTGGTGAGAATGTGGTAACTATTAGTTTCATCTTTAAAGTTGTTTAGCTTTTGTTTGTTTATTTTAGGACCACAGTAGTAGGTACTCACAGTTTACTCCACGCTCTGTACTCCGGAATCACTTCTGCAAGTGCATGGGAGACCATATTTGGTACCAGGTATTGAATTTGGTGCCAGAGTTTGGCCTTGTGCAAGGCAAGTATCCTACCAGCTCTCTGACCCAAGTGTTTTAGCTTTTTATACACATTACATTTCACTTGTCTCACTTTCCCATTTTAAGTTTCTTTAATCTAGAAGTCTGCAAAACTCAATTATACATCCTGACGAGGATTTTATAATGTTTCTCTATGAGATAAAACATAAAAGTTATTTCTCATTTATTATAACCTTAAGGGAAATCAGAATGGGAGAAGATATTTGGTATATAAAAAATATGACAATATATAATTAGGGCATACTTATTACTGAATTATAGCTTTAAACATAACGTTTAATGCTGCTATCTATAATCCCTTGCTTCCTTACTCCCAATCAAAGTAAGCCATGTAACGCTGGAACACCACTGGTTTTGTCATTGTAGAATCAGAAAATTATAATATACACCAAGAGATCATCAAATTTAGTAACCGCCTCTAGCCTCATGCTGTTAAAAAAGAACTGCTTAAGAGTAGTTTCTGTGTGTATATGTGTTTGAATGTGTGGATGTAAATGATAGTGAAAACTTTAGAGGAAAATCTGTAGGAAACACAGTTTCCCTTTATAATTTTTTTTTTTTTCTTTTTGGGTCACACCCGACAATGCTCAGGGGTTTCTCCTGGCTCTGCACTCAGGAATTACTCCTGGCGGTGCTCGGGGACCGTATGGGGATGCCGGGATCAAACCTGGCCCGGCATGGGCGGCTGTGTACAAGGCCAACGCCCTACCCGCTGGACTATCGCTGCGGCCCCTTCCCTTTCTAATTTTTAAAAGTCAAACTGTTGGCCAGGAGTAATTCCTGAGTGCAGAGCCAGGAGAAACCCCTGAACATCGCCGGGTGTGACCCAAAAAAGCAAAAAAATAAATAAATAAATAAAAGTCAAACTGTTGATTTAAATTCTAGTGTTTAAAAATAATTTTATATACTTTAAGCTAAAAGTATAATAGCAAAATTCTTACTATTGAGCTGTTTCTAACTGTAGAACTAAAATTAGAAAAGTAATTAATAAAACCAATAAAAATGTAAGTGGAAATCATTACTGGAAAGCAATAGTGCTACTTTCATGAGACCAAGTCCGACTCACAAGGTTCCTCTGGCCCTGTCTCATAGTTAGTGTCTGTGTCATGGTGTTCTCTGTCCTGAATGGACCAGTGCTGTCACTACTTCTTCAATGCAAAATGACACTTACATTTCCTGATGTTCACCTTCACCTTCATGAACATGTCACTTGGTACCAATCATGTAGGTCTTAAACTCCAGTTTTCCTTTCTCAAGGGCCTCTGTAAGCTATGAAGTAAAGTAAGATGGAACAGGGGCTACAGATTTTGTGCCTTGAAACCTGGGACAAAATTGGATTCAAAATCATTATACTGATCTCCTTAATGCTCCTTCTGGCAGACTAGAGAACAAAACAGAGGTAGAATTACTCATGTTAAAACCCATAAACCTTCATTTAATTATATTTTTTTCTAATAACTTTCAATACTTTTGCAATGCTATAGAAATCATAATATTATAATTTAAGTAATAAAATATCAACTTTCAGTCTCAGAGAGCTAGTATAGGGTGTTAAGGCTTTTTCTTTTTTTAAAGTTTTTTTTTTTTGGCTTTTTGGGTCACACCCATCGGTGTCAGGAGTTACTCCTGGCTCTGTGCTTAAGAATCACTTCTGGCACTGTGTGGGGACCATATAGGATGCCGAGGAGCTAACCCAGGTCGGTCGCATGCCAGGCAAACAGCCTACCTGCTGGACTATCGCTCTGGCCCGGCTAATGCTTTTTTCTTTGCATGTGGTCAACACTGGTTTGGTCCCTGATACTGGATATTTGTTTGGTCGCCTGAGCACGGCCATGAGTGGCCACTGACCACTGCTCCCTTCAAAATCAAATTTATTCCCAAATTTACTAAATGTTTTAACTTTACAGCGTATGTTTACTTTTACCCATCATTAGTCCTTCTTTCCTCCAAATTATACACCTTTAAGCACATTAATAATCTTAAAGTCTCCATTTAGCTTTCCTCTCTCATTGTTGTATTTTTCTTGTCACTCTCACCTCCCATCACTGCCACTCCCATTGTCCACATTAAGTGTCAGACAAATTTCACACCGTGTTGTGAAATTTCTTTCTTTCTTTTTTCACTTGTAGGGCCACACCCAGAGGTGCTCAGGGCTTACTCCTGACCCTGTGCTTAGAGATTATACCAGGCTCAGGGTATCACATGGTATGCTAGGATTTGGTTCCAAGATTCCCTGTGTGTAACATATGTACTACATAATGAACTATGTCTCAGGCTTTATGTTGTGTAATTTTAGGATCTGATCTTTCTTTAGTAGTGATGTGATTATCGCCTGTTTTTGCATAGCATGTGCTTTTAATATAAAACCTGTTTGAGCATTTTATGACATACTTTTCAATGGCTGGAATTCTTGACATATTTAAATTGTTTTGCTTCATGTTATCTTGCATGTTTTTTAAATAGTTTCTAAATTATTTTTCTTGATATTTGATTTTTCAGGATCCGTCTAGTTCCCTCTTTTGATTGCTAATCACTAAGTAGACAAGATGTCTTGTGTAAATATATAGATTTGTGCCTTTCAAAAGATTTTGCTTTTAGCTGGAAATGCAGATGGGTAAAACAATTAACCTTGTTTAGCATTATTGATTAGGAGATATGATGCTTGATAGTAGAGAGATTGGCCTTCCTTCTGTAAGGAACTGGAGATGGAGATTTACCTTCTTCAGGTTAGTCATTTACTGGGAATTGTGCATGAAGGAACCTGGGAAAAAGGCTACCCATCAGTTCAGGAGTTCAGGCAGTAAGTGAAGCAAGAAAAAGAGCTGGAAGCTACGAATGGAAGTGAAATTTTAGGAAACACAAATATTTTTGTGTGACCTAAATACATGAGATATGTAGAATGCGTGAATGGGAGGAAGAAATTGAATAGCCTTTGAATCAGTGCCTGTGCGGTTCTATTTTTTTTTGTCCTCTAGATGGAGATAATGAGGGTTTTAATATTAGTATCTGAGAATTATGATCTGCCGCAGTATTGAAAAAAAGCTCTTGTCTCAATCAATTTTTTTTCCTCTGGAAAACTGGAAAAAAAAAGATAAGTTTGGGAAGACAAATGAAAATAGTGGGATGTGAATAAAAATTCAAATAGCCAAAAAATCCTTCTTTTTGTTAAACTTAAGAATTTTCAAACTATGAATGATTTATATATATTAAACTTAAATATATAGTGTCCTTACATGTATTTCCCCATGCCTTTGAGCATTTAACCCATATACAATTATATTGGAGAGCACAGATGAAAAAACATGGAGACTTGGGTTACATGCGAAAGATTATTACACTAGTATTATGTTCTTGCAAAAATTTGCTTTACTATTAGGACAAAATGAGATTTTCATTTTATTGCATCTTAAGTGCTTGAGTGGTTTATGCATTTTTCATAATGTTTCAAGTGGCTATCTAAAAATTACAATTGAGGTAGAGAACCTGAAGTATTTGTTGTTTTTTTAAAATTTTTTTTTTATTATACCACTGTGACATCATCAAATGGTCTGACATAGAAAAAGACTGGGCCCCTGGGATGAGCCCAGAGCCACAACAGAGCCTGGCAAGCTACTGCTGGTGTATTCGATATGCCAAAAACAGTAACAATAATGGACCTCATTCCCAATGAATGGAGATGTTACTGGTGCCTGCCCGAACAAACTGATGAACAATGGGAAGACAAGTGACAAGTGACCATCATTAGATATACAATTACAAAGATGTTCATGTTTGCACTTCAGAAACGCAAGTGTTCCAGCAAGTATGTGTTTTATTGAACTATAGCAATACATAAAAGTCCCCAATCTTTAACACATGTATTAATGCACTCATGAATTGAACTATCTTGCACTACTAAAAAGAAAATATTGCAATTATTCCACAAGCAACTAAATAATTTAAGAAGCAGGAATGGGAACATTATATTCATTATGTATTTAGTATTCAAAAACATAGATACTAAGGAGTTTTTATTCAGTGTTTGGGGAACACAAAGCCTTAAGCACTAATTTGTGCTTAATGCTTATCTTTTTTTCTTTTTTGGGCCACACCCTGCTCAGGGATTACTCCTGGCTCTGCAGTCAGAAATAACCCCTGGCAGTGCTGGGGGACATTATGGGATCCCAGGGATCAAATTAAGGTCAGTGGCATGCCAGGCAAATACCCTTCCCTGCTGAACTATCACTGTGGCTTTCAAGGCTTAGTCTTGGCTCTAAGCTCTGGGATCACTCCTGGCTGCACTCAGATGAACATGAGTGTTACCAGGGGTCAAACCTTGGTGGGCTGCTTGCTGTACCATCTCTCAGGCTTCAATACTGGGATTTTTTTCTTTGTTTTTGGCCCACTTCTGCCTGTGCTCAGTTATTGCTTCTGGCTCTCTGCTCATGGATCACTCCTGACAGGCTCAGGAGACCAGATGGTGTGTCAGGGATTGAACCCAAGTTGGCTGCATTCAAGGCAAAGTCCTTATCCACTCTACTAGCTATCCAGTCCTAACACTGGAGACTTTAATGTCACTGTCACTGTCTTCCTGTTCATCATCAATTTGCTTGAGCGGGCACCAGTAACATCTCCATATGTCCTATCTCATGCAAGTAGAGCCCAAGGACACCTGCTTGCTACAGGAACATAAAGAGCCTCAAACCATTCCATCAGGTCATGGGAATGAGGTCTATAATTGTTACTGGTATCTGGCATATCAAATACGACACGGGTAGCTTGCCAGGCTCTGCCGTCCGGGTAGCATATGGAGACTTTAATAGGAGTTTAAAGAAGTCATTTGTTGGGGCCGGAGCTATAGCACAGCGGGTAGGGCATTTGCCTTGCATGTGGCAGACCCAGGTTCAGTCCCCACATCCCATATGGTCCCCCAAGCACTGCCAGGAGTAATTCCTGAGCAAAGAGCCAGGAGTAACCCCTGAGCATTGCCAGGTGTGACCCAAAAAAAAAAAAAAAAAAAAGGCAGTTGGGTCTTGTTTGGATTCTTTCAATAGAAAGACAAGAGAAAATATTTTGTACAGGAACTATAGATAAATTTTTGTGGAGAATGGCATTGAGCTTAAAAGAATATTGGCTATCACTTCACTTGTATCACTTGTCTTCCTGTTGTTCATGGATTTGCTAGAGCAGGCGCCAGTAACATCTCCATACGTCCTGTCACAAGCAAGTGTAGCCCAAAGGCATTGGTCTACTGTGGGAACTGAAGAGCCTCAAACCATTCCTTCAGGTCATGGGAATGAGGTCCATAATTGTTACTGTTTTTTTTTTGGCATATTAAATATGACATGGGTAGTTTGCCAGGTTCTGCCATGCGGGTGGTATACTCTCAGTAGTAGGTTCTCATCTCATGCATTTACTGGTATATTAGGTTAAAATTATATAAAAAATAAGCCATGGAAGGAATACAGTGCTAGATCAGACATGGGGACAGTGGTAGATGATCTTGGGCACTTTGGTGGATGTTGCGGTGCAATAACTGTATATCAGTCCCAAACTTTAACATTACTATAATAATGTTGACTAAACTATAATGATTTTTAAAAGACAAATTTAGGATGTGTTGTTAGCACCATGAAATTAAAAACAACACACTTTAATCTTGGAGCTGAATGGAAAGTAGGTGAGTAATGTGCTTGCCTTATATAAAGTTTTCTTGAGTTAAATCACTTGCGCCATGAATACTTAAAAGTTTTCTCTAGTTACATAATCGGTACCCTGAATACTACTGGAAGTGATACCTGAACACAGAGACAGGAGTATGCCCTAATCACAGTACTGTGTCCCCCAAACAAATGAAAACTGCAAAGATAAATTAAAGAGGAGCTAGTAAAATGCACTGAGATTAATCTTCTGATTTAAAAAAAAAATCTTGCAAGGAAAATTCAGTGAGATCCTCGTCTGGTAAATGTAGATTCACCTCTAAAACATAATAGACAGTCCTTATGCTCTTTACTCAATTATCTTTTTAATTTTCTTCTTGAAAAAATAACGAGCACTGAGAACATCATGTCCATCATCTGTTCCAGTTAATTTCACAGGAAGATGGGGATAGAAGCTCAGCAGATGGTACAACCTTTGCTCTGAGAGTGATATGGGTTAAATAGTCACTCAGTGGGTACCTGTCTTTTTGTTTTAAATTCACTGAAGCCAGTGAGATGATTGAGCTCCCACCATTATCCTGTCCCATTTACTTGTAAGGCGGATTAGTACGGTAGCCAAGGTACTAGGCTAGGGAATAGAGGATAATAATTTTTTATAAAACTTGTTCCATCTTAATGGGACTTATTAAGATCTTAAGTCCTTAAAATATCAACAAGAAAGTTTAGTTAAATGTTTTCACTCATAGAAGAAATTAAAACATTTAAAACATATTTTAATTTCTTCTATGAGTGAGCTACAGAATGTTATAAAACTTTTGTAGTTTCATCATTTTCTTCCCTAATATTCAAGTATCATAAAATGTTAAGAAGTAAATATTTTAATACTCTTCAATTTGTAGTTTCACTGATTTTTAGATCATCCAAATGCCCCCGGAACTTCAAATCCTTGCTGATATTTTCCCAGTACCTGAAGAAGAAATAAACATTTTTCTAAAATATTCAGTTCTACAAAAGTTAATGGATTTAGTCTTAATGCACAAGATATGGTGAAATATTTTAGGTTGTTTTGTTGTATTTGAAAATAATAGAAAATATTTTATTGTATTTAAAATGATTTTAATGACACTTATTGCATTATAATAATTTGCTAAATTTAGATGTGCATCAGTAAAATCATACATATATACTATATTTTAAAAATAAACTGTGATTTACAAAGTGTTCATAATAGAGTTGTTTCAGGATTCAATGTTCTAACATCAATCTCACCACTAGTGTGACTTTTCCTTAACCAGCGTCCCCAACTACCTACCCACCACCAACCCTTCACTGGCAAAACCAAATTTACTTTATGTTGATTGTTACAATAAAATGACAATTGAAATGATCAGAAAATAAATCAATAAATGTTAACTTGTAGAAGCTGTTATATATCCCAATCGTGTTACTAAAGTCATTTCCTGAGTATTCATTGAGCTAAGTTGGTTCTGGTTCCACCTGTGTTATTGTTTTTGCTCAGTGAGGTTGGTGAGATTCTATGAAACCTTTCCATCAATTTACTACTCCTACTTGACTGTGAGTACTGTGAAATGCAGAGGTGTCATATGTCAATGTATGTGTCACACACTCCAGAAATTGTGGAGTTAGGCTTTTATGTGTTGGATATTGAGTGTGGGTGTGGACAGGTGGGAGGGGGCATCTGCAGGCTCCATTTTGGGGGCATCTGCAGGCCCCATTTTGAGAAGGCCACAAAGCTGTCAGCCTAGTTGACCTATGTGGAATCATTTGGCAGTTTGGAGGCTTCAAGAGATATATACCACTTAAGCTTAAACAGTAATTGTTGGGGAGCCTTTTGGGGTCCCCCAACAATACCAGGAAACAAGTTTCCTTCACCTTTCGAAGCCAAAGGGAAATAGATGAAAACTTAGGATTCAGGCAAGATTTTAAAATGCTTTTACTTATCACAGGTCTAGGCATACAAATCAGCAATAGGTAAAACCCTGTGCTTAGGATTCCCAGCTAGAAACCCCCAGCCATGTGTAGGCCAAGATGCGGCCACCACCGTGTTAAGGCCTTGTAGAGAGGGGAGACAAAGACAAGATTCCAGCAGAAAGGAGAAGAGCGACGCAAGAAGAGTGCAGGCCCCAAAAAGAGAGCCCAAAAAATAGCACAAGAGAGGAAGTAGTCTAGTTTTATCACCCTGCAACTCAGATCTCCCTCTTTTATGGGAAGCAGGCAGGGTCAAATGCCCTCAGGTAATTTTGCCCAGCACCTCACCTAGGCCCTTTTTTAGATGCTAATGTCTTGAGCCAAGATCTGCCTAGAAAATGACTTTATAGGGTAGAGAAGGAAGTTTCTGAGATGCCCTGCCTCTGTACCAAAGACTATACTAATGCCAGTTAAATATTTCTCCAAGCCTTCACAAGAGTCTCATCTTTACTTCATGGTAGTTTTCTATTTTAGTTGCTTCTGAATTATCAGGGAAGCTATGCTTGCTTGCTTGGAGACAAACAGCATTTCTCTCTGATCTAATTATTTAGAGATCCAACGTGGCCAGACAAATATGCTGGTAAAGATCTAGCTAGTCCCACGATGATTGTGGTAGCATGAGAGAATATTTATACCAGCCAGTACAGAATACATGGTCAGATAAACTGCCACATTTAAACTACTCCCCTGTCTGCGAAGTGACCTGCAGGAGGCAATCCAGGGCAGATGCAGAGGCTCTTAGGTGTCCAGGAACAAGTAATGACTTATTTTATTTGTTTTCATTCATTTCAATTTTTTATTGCTTTAAAAATTCTTTAAACCTGCCATGGAGGAGGGCTGGGGGAAGGAGGAGGGAACCGGGTCGTTGGTGGGGGGAGATGGGCACTGGTGGAGGGATGTGTGCTGTAACACTGTATGACCAAAACCCAAATATGAACTTTTTTTAATTGTATATCTTTATAATTGTAAAAATAAAACATTAAAAACAATTCTTCTTTTAATGTTTTTTAAAAGGTACAGTGTTTTATTATTTTTTACAAAAAAAGACTGGGCCTCCTGGGATGTACCCAGAGCCACAGCAGAGCCCTGGCAAGCTACCTGTGGTCTATTTTATATGCCAAAAAATAGTAACAATAATGGACCTCATTCCCAACGAATGGAGACGCCACTGGCACCACTCTACAAATCAATGAACAACGGGATGACAAGTGACAGATGATAAGTGACAGTGTTTTATGCTTAAGGTACAGTGTTTAATGTTACTGTTATTAATGCCTTCATGTGTACAAAATTCCAGTTACCACACCCATTACCAGTACCAAGTTCCCACCCACAATGTTTCCTATATTTTTACCCTTTCAATACCCCTCCCCCAAATCATTCTGTAGATCAGTTCTATTATGTTGCCCTTGCTCTTATCTGGTATCTTGCCTTTTCATCATTTTAATTTTCATTTTATTTAAACACCATAGTTTAGGGAAGTTATTAATAGTACAGTTGTTACAAGCATCCAATGTTCCAACAGTCCCAGCACTAGTGTGACCTTCACTCTACTGCTCTACCCATTTTCCCAGTAACTCTCCAAGACTGCCTCCTTAGCAGGCACAAAAAAAATTATAATTTTCTATTGTGTGATACAAATACTTAGCTGATGGAATTAGCAAAGAAAATAGCAAAAAATACTTCACTAAAAGAAAATTTGTAAAAGTTGTTATATTTCACCATGGAGATATTAAAATCTTTGTCTTAAAGGTTTATGCAAAGCTATTGGTTGATAGTTGTGCCTGATTTGTTTTTGTTTGTTAATTTTTATGATACTTTCTCACCTAATTTGGTTCTTTTCTTCTGGGTTGTCAGTATTGTTGAATCTGGAGGTGTTGCTGAGCTCCTCACACTTTGGGAATTACTGGCTCTGTAGAACTGAGACAGTGACTGGCCACAGTGGTGGCCACGGTGAGAGATGAGATGGGTGTGGCTGCCAGATCTCCCCTGAAGTTCAGGAAAGTAGGTGCACACCCTCAGTGCGAACACCTCCGAGTATTTAGCCTGTAAACTAGTGGACCTGAAATTGTCATTTAGAGACTTGGTTTCCATCACTTTGAAGATTTAGTCATGAATCTGTAAAACCGGGACTGATGAATGGATTTCATAGTTGTGTGTGTGGGATGTGGCATACATCCCCACACACACCTCCGCTCCGGGCACATCTCCTTGACTCCACTGTCCTCCCTGCATTAACATACACCCTCAGAGACCTGGGCCCTACGAAAGCAGGATGAGAATGCTATTCGGGTCTCCCCAGAGAGGAATCGAAAGACCTATGCTTGGAATATCACGCCTCACTCAAGTGAGAGAAGGAACCGGAGTTCTGACCTCTGTTGCTATTCCAGAATCAGGGACGCTGTCTCGTTTGCCAAGGCATCGAAAATCAGATGGGCTGGACATGTAATGCGATTTGAAGACAACCGCTGGACTAGAGCCATTACCGACTGGATCCCACGGGATGTCAAAAGATCACGTGGCCGCCCACCTACAAGATGGTCAGACTTCCTTGTAAAGACCCTGAAGGAACGGTTTGAGGCTCTTCATATTCCTGAATCAACCAGATGCCATTGGGCTACATTGGCACGCGGATAGGGTCCGATGGAAATGTTACTGGTGCCCGCTCGAGCAAATCGATGAATAACGGGATTCAAGTGATCAAGTGAAGTGATCAAGTGTGTGGGATGTGGCATATAAGATGCTGTGCAAATTTAAGTCCTACATATGAGGAACACCAAGCTGTAGCCAAGTGGCACAAATGCTGGCTGACATCGATCGAGAATGTGGATAGTTCTACAGCTGAATCTCAACAAAACTATGTTCACAGAAAATGAACTAGTTCCAGAGGCCCCCATTCACTCTCAGTGGAACAAACATCTCTGAATGCAGCAGTTATGTGTACCTAGGTCGAGAAGTCAATATGATGAATGACCTAAAAACCTGAGCTTGCGCAGGAGGAAGAGAGAGCAAGAGAGCGGCATGAAATGCCTTTTAAGAGCATTGAAGAAATACCTAAAAGGACAAAGAACCTTTGTCTCTGGGCACATCTCTTCAATTCCACTGTTCTCGCGCATTAACATATGCTCAGAGACATGAGCCCTATGAAAGCAGGATGAGAACGCTTGGGTCTCCCCAAAGAGGAATTGAAAGAGCTATGCTTGGAACATCACGCCTCCTTCAAGTGAGAGAAGGAATCCCGAGTTCAGGCCTCCCCCGATGATCCAGAGTCAGGATGCTGGTCTCATTTGCCAAGGCATTGGAAATCAAACTGGCTGGACACGTAATGTGATTTGGAGATGACTGGTGTACTAGAGCTGTTACTTACTGAATCCCATGGGATGTCAAAAGATCATGTGGCCGCCCACCTTCAAGATGGTCAGACTTCCTTGTCAAGACCCTGAAGGAACGGTTTGAGGCTCTTCATATTACTGAAGCAATCAGATTCATTGGGCTACATTGGTACGTGATAGGGTTGAATGGAAATGTTACTGGCGCCTCTCGAGCAAATCAATGAATAACGGGATATCAAGTGATCAAGTGATATGAGGAAAGATCTTTCAGTATCCGTCTCCTTCTTGTTTTCTTTTTATTCCATCTATGCTGTGGCATGTTGCATATTTTTGGTTCTTTCTTAGAAATGCATAACACTGCATTGTGTATATGTATCACAAAATCTTAATTTGTAGTTGTGCATTGACTTCTATTTGGGCATTTGGGTTGTTTTCCTATTTTGTCTTGTATTTTAAATGCTGTAATGAACATTAGGTGTGTCTGTCATTTCAGATTAATTTCTTTCTACTTTGAGGTTGAAGCCAAGGAATGGGAATGGTTATATGAGAGTTCTGTGACTCATTTTATTTGAAACATCTCCATATTGAGGACCATACAAGTTGAACCAGACTACCTTACCGCTAATATTAGATGAGGGTCCCTTTCTCCCCACAATCCCCCATTACTGCCTATTTCTAGACTTTTAGTTTATGTCATTCTCATTGCATGAGATATCTCAGTGTTGTTTTGATTTGCATTTCCCCAATTATGAGTGATCATTTTTTATGTCTCTAATACATGCTTATTGGCATATAAAAATAATTTCATATATACCTATCAGCATTCTGTATGTCTTTTTTTGGAAAAGTATCTGTTTGTCTCCTCCCATTTTTGTCTGAATCCAGTGAATGTTTTTGTTTATTTTGTGAGTGCCTTATAGATCTTGGATATTGGCATTTTATTTGATCTATTGTGTGAAATTATTTGATCTCACTCAGCAGGGTATCTTCTCATTACAATTTTAGTTTAATTTGTTCCGCAGAAGCTTTTAAATTTGATATAGTCACATTTGTTTATATTTATTTTGTCACTTTTGCCTCTGTGATCATTTAGTTGAAGATACATCTGTGGTCGATTTCCTGGAGAATTATGCTGATATTTTCTTGAATATATTTTATGGATTCTCAGCTAATATTGAGGTCTTTAATCCGCTATGAGTTTATTTTTGTGAGGAATGTGAGCAACATTTCTACCTATTAAAATTCTTTGACATTTTACAAAGACTTATAACAAGCTCTACTAATATTTGTATGACACCATTACCCCACACCTAGCCCTGACCCATCCAGTAAAGTGCTACAGAAAAAAATAATGATGGGAGGCATTGTATTTCCCAGCTTTGAACTGTACTACAAAGTCATAATAATGAAAATAACATGGCACAGGAATAAAGATATGCTTGCAGACCAATGGAACAGAATTGAGAGCTCTTAGTTCAATCCCACTTGAATGGATAGTGATCTTCAACAAAGTAACTAAGCATATGAAATGGAGCAATGACAGTGTCTTCAACAAATGGCGTTGGGAAAATTGGATTGCCACAGGTAATTCTTGTTAAACTTACTCCATTTAACGTGGCATCATTTTCTGTTGAAATCACCCTATTCATGAGCATACTGGCAAATACATATCCTATGGTATTCATGGGACTAGAGTGATAGTACAGCAAGTCTAGTTTTTACTTTGCATGCAGCCAACCTGAGTTTGTTCCCTTGTGTCTGATATGTTTCCTTGAGCACTTAGGGTATTCCTGAGCACAGAGTCAGGAGTAATCCTTAAGCATCACTAGGTATGGTCTCCAAAACCAAAAAACAAACAAAAATACAAAAATACCCACAAAAACAAACACAAATCCTATGGCATTTAGCATCAACAAAGTTTAAAAAGTTATAAATGATTGAAGAACCATGTTAAACTTTAAGTAAATATATACAGATGTATTGTTCCTTGATACATTTGTGCGTATGCATATATATAGTATTATAATATATGTGGTCAGATATACATACTAGTAACAATTATCTTGTTAACTTAAGCTTGTATTTGGTATTCACGAGGCTCAATTAATGCTTAACTTCCACAGACCTGTGTGTAGAGAATAACAAACCATTAATAAAACACTCAACTTACAACTTGCCCACACATAGCTCTGTTAAACTCTTAATATTTAACTCTGAATGATTTTACAAAGTTTTTTCAGTTTAAGTACTTCAGGTTCTGCAGGAGATTTCAGTAATATTTTAGGTACTGTTTCTTTGAGAATGTTGATGCTTACTGCTTCAAGGAATTCTGATGAAATTACTTTCAAAGGAGATGGGGGAAAGGTGCTCATGTTTCTCCTGGTATTAAGCATCAACTTTAAATATATCTGAAGTTTCATAAGACATGTAATTATTTTAAGGTTGAAAATATTGGAGCACAGAGGAGTAAGCTTCCTTTGGCCACACACTTGATATTGGAAGATTGGAATTTGACTCAAGGGTCAGAATCTGCTTATTTTAGATGTTTCATTTGTTGTCTTTTGAAGAGATAGAAAAGTTCTTTGTACAAACATATTTATGTTAGATTAGAAACATTCCTTTTTTCTTCCAGTTTTTCTGTTTGAATTTCTAATATGTATGATACAGAAATTTCGTAATTATTTTCAGTATCAAAAAATAAAGTTATAACTTTGAAATGTATTTTTTTCTATTAATGCATCAAATATTTCAAAAGCAATTCATATCTATGTTTAGACACATATGCATGTGAAAATAATTATCTATAAATTGGTACAAATATATAGCAAGTGTATAGCATATATTTTATATGTATGGCATATATTTTATAGATATGTATAAAATATAGCAAATATATAAATACAAAATAATAATACAGCTAAATTATATGAACATCTATATATGTGTGTGGGGCCATACTTAAAACAAATTAGGCAACATTTCAAATTTATAATGCAAGAGATTTACTTTAATATATGAAAATTTGCACTGAAAAATATAATGCAAGAGTTTACTGAAAAATAATAATTTTAATCATAAAATTTGAGACTAAAGCATCTTTCTTCTTTACATTAAAAAATAAAATGTGAAAACTGAAAGGACACTTATACTTAAACAAATTAAAAAGATGGTTTAGGAAACTTGGCTGCATGTATATTTCTTTGAGCACATTGTTCTTACCAATTAAGTACATAAACGTAAGATTAGTCCAGTGAAGTAATTTATTTTTTTAAAGTCTCCATATAAGCTTAATATATTTTCAGCAACAGCAGTAAAACTAGCAACAACATAATTTTAAGATACTCTAGGCATATGCCATGACTGTACAGCGTGTCAGTGATGCCAAGAGAACATATGGCAGCTTGCTTGCCTCTCTGTGGTGTCTCCCTCCTATTGGCATGAGAACAGCATAGCACATTCAATTCATGGGCACAGATTTACATATATTCTTTTACAGGGAGTAGTTGGGCCAGACTTGAATTTGCTCAGATTTCTCCTGTCTCTGTGCTCATAGGTCACTTCTTGTGGTCCTTGGGGATAATCTGTGGTGCCAGAGGTCTAACTGGAGTTGCCATATGCAAGACCAGAGCTTCAATCCCTGTGTACCTTTGACCCCTACACCACCTATTCTTTATATGTCAGCATTTAATACTATATAAAGGGATTGCTCTACTAAAGCTGCTCTAGTTGCTGTAATAAGAGTATGGTCATTCTTTAGTTTTTATGTCATTACTATATCACCCAATTGTTTTTTAAAGAGTTTTTACATCTCTGTTGAGGAGAAGAGGCACAACTGCTTTTTTTTTCAGGGCTTATTCCTTATTCTGTTCTCAGGGATCTTTCTCAGCAAGCTTGTAGGACTATATGGGGTGTCAGGGATCGAACCCAGTCAATAGTGTGCAAGGGCAAGTACCGTACCTACTTCTAGAGCCCCCTTTTACCTCTAAGGACACAAATTACAAACTCTTTACTTTGACTCAGAAAGTCCCAGATTATACAATCCTTTCTTATATATGTTCAATGTGTTATTTTCATTGCTCCAAACACTCTGCCATTTGGGACAGAGCTCCTCTCACTCTCCACATTTTCTAAATCATATACCATCCTGTGAAGTGCTATGGTAATGTGCCTATTAATAATGTGCCATTAACCAGCAGGACTTGCCAGTGGTTGGAATCTATCATAAGTGTGTGGGAGTTGGAGATTAGATAAGATATATAAGAAACCATGTGCTAATAATTGTTGGAAATGGTACCACCAGACTAGAACTGAGCATTGAATGTGGGCAAAGAGATATACATGAAAACTCTCAAATGTATGCATTGCAAGTCACAATGTGTAAGAGAAGGGGGAAGAAAGAGAGAGAGAGAGAGAGAGAGAGAGAGAGAGTAGAGGAAAATGCCTGTAATGGAGGCATCTGGGAGAGTGGAGAGGGAAACTGGGAACATTGGTGGTGGGAAATGTGTTGCACTGGTGGAGGAATGGGTGCTCAACTCTATGACTGAAAGGTAATCATGAGCAGCATTGTAACTGTATATCTAATGGTGGTATAATAAAGTTAAAAAATAAATAAAACATACTAAAGAAGGTGAAAGTAAACACTTGTTAATATTTTAAAAGTGTCATTAATTATGTTCAATTTTCTAATAATTAGAAATATTCTTTTATATAGAAAATATGTGAAATGTCCTGCTTTATTGAATAAATGAACTGCAATCCCATATGATGTTTGGTATCTTGAACATGTTAGTTTCCTTTAATACTGTCCACTTATCTAGAAATAGAATGAAAAATCTGGTCTTTACCTAGGTAATAATTAATTCACAGAGAATTAAAGTGAGAATATTATATTGCTTTAATAGAATTGAGGAACATTTGCAGAAGTACCTTGAAACTTTTTTTTTTTGCTTACAAATATAAGAGAAAAATGTAACTGTACTAAATTTGTGAATGTCTTCTTCCTAGACCTTGTCCTTCTCCTCTTCTTCCTCCTCCTCCTCCTCCTCCTCCTCCTTTTTCTCCCTCTTCCTTTTCTCCTCCTCCTCCCTCCTTCCATTTAGGGTTATCATGCATATCCCTTTGTCTACATTCAATGCTCAGTTCTAGTCTGGCATTATCATTTCCAACAATTATTAGCACACTGGTTTCTCTGTCTTAAATAACCTCTGATTTCCACACACTTATGATAGATCCTGGAGACATTTGAAATGCATGTTCTATCACCATCAACTTTATTCTAAGTTTTATAAAATATAACTGGCGAGGCAAAATTGTAGTGGGGTGAGTGTAAGTCCCACCGCGTCAGATGCTCCAATAGATTTGATTCTATTATTTCCTAATATTTTATGCCTTCGGTAAATTTTCTTTTTTGCTTACTAAATTGAGCTATTAAGAAAGGGGTCATTCAAACTAAAGGGGATATAAATATGAAATATTTTTTAGCTTGACCACAGCATGTGGACACAGTAAATACTTAATAGCAAATGCTCTTGGTTTCAGGAAAAGTTGTTTTTCTTAACTCTATCCTCTGAATTCCATTTGAGTAAAAGAAGGGTCATTTTTAGGTCATGATTTAATTGATTTGGGAATAATTCTTTGTCATAGTCTGGGCTAATGAGGTTAAAAAAATAGTTCCAACTGAATTATTAAGTCTTGAGGGCTTTGAGGAAGAAATCTGAAATGATGGCAGAAAATACTGATGTGAGTGAGGAAGAAACTTGCATAGTTCATTTATGTTAAGATTGTCTGAGGAATTTGAACAATACAGATGCCTGGAGGTCTGAAAACTGCTCAAGGTCAGATCACTGGGTGCTTGGAGGCCTTTAGCTCTTTTCAGGTGCATCTGGGAGTGGCCCCATATTAAATAAAAAACAAGATTAGGCATGCTTTGTGGTTAAGCTCTTTGTTATAAAGTAGCATTCTTCCTGGTCTACATTATAATAGATTCTCTCATACAAATAGTCTCTAAATATATGGCACTTGTTAAATAAAAAGATGGAAAACTCAAAGAAAGCTGCAATTTTAAGATGGAAATTGGAAGTGGGAGTAGAAACCTTCAACCAGAGTTTAAAAAAAACATTAAATTCCCTCTTTGTCCCTCTCAAATTGATCTTTGGAGATTTGGGGAAAGTTGGGAGTTTTCAGATAATGTTTGAAATGTTTGTATTTCAATCACATTTTCCTTATCACTTTAAAAACTGGTGACCTCCTCCCAGTGGAGTTTTCACCTGATGCCAGGCATTATTTAAAAGGGAAACTCTCTTGGGGCCGAGCAATAGCACAGTGGGTAGGGCGTATGCCTTGTAAGCAGCTGACCCACGCTCAATCCCCAGCATCCCATATGGTCCCCTGAGTACCGCCAGGAATAATTCCTGAGTGCAGAGCCAGGAGTAACTCTGATCATCACCATGTGTGACCCAAAAAGCAAAATAAATGAATAAATAAATAAATAAAAACAAACAAACAAACAAATAAATAAATAAAAGGGAAACTCTCCAAGATAGGACTTGTAAAAGACTCAGGTTCCATCTGACCTGGTATCTGCAGGTTACTGGACACTAGGGACTTGGAACCTTCAGGGGAGATAGTTCCTGCAAGTGTCATGAATGGAAACCAATTCCCACCACTAATGCTCTGTTTCACAGTTGTCTTTGCTTCTCTTCTTGCATTGTTCCCAAACTTCTCTTTACCATCAAGCTACTTGCTTATTACATTCTGTATAATGCACGGTATTTGTTCCTTCTTATGAATATCTTAACACGGTTGGGGATGCCGGGGTCCCCAACAGTGCCCGGAAGCGAGTTCCCTTCTACCTCCGGCCGGGGGGGGGAATGGATGAAGGCTCAGGAATCCGATGCAGTTTTAAAAGGCTTTACTTACCACAGGTTCAGGCATACAAATCCACAATAGGAAAACCCTGTGCTTAGGATTCCTGGCTAGAACCCCAGCCACATGTAGGCCAAAATGGCAGCCACCACGTGTAAAGGCCCTGTAAAGAGGAGAAAAAGAAAAGACTCCCAAGAAGGGTGCGAACTCACAAAGAGAGAGCTCAAAAAGAGAGAGCAAGAGAGAGGAAGCAGGCTAGTTTTATACCCCTGCAACTCAGACCTCCCCTCCCACTATTATGGAAAGCAGTGAGGATCAAATGCCCTCAGGTAATTTCTCCCAGCACCTCACAGAGGCCCTTTTATATGCTAATGTCTTGAGCCAAGATTTGCCTGGAAAAGCCTTTATAGGGTAGAGAAGGGGGTTTCCGAGATGGCTTGTCTCTGTACCAAAGTCTAATACTAGTACCAGTTAAATATTTCTCCAAGCCTTCACAAGTCTCGTCTACTTCATGGTAGTTTTGTATTTTAGTTGCCTTTGAGTTATCAGGGGAGCCATGCTTGCTTGCTTGGAGGCAAACAGCATTTCTCTCTGGTCTAATTACTTAGAGATCCAACGTGGCCAAGCAAATATGCTGGTAAGATCTAGCTAGTCCCATGATGGTTGTGGTAGCATGAGAGAATATTTATACCAGCTAGTACAGAATACATGGTCAGATAAACTGCCACCTTTAGACTACCCCCTTATCTACGAAGTGATTTGCAGACGGCAATTTAGAGCAGATGTGCAGGCTCTTAGAGGAGTCCTGCAACAACATACTTTTAATTTTTTTTCTCTTCTTCTCTATGGTATACCCCTGGATATTTCAAATAGCCAAGAGTAATTATCCCGTTTTACTAGCTCAGCATTTCTATCCATACATACTTGCATGTAAGTTGTGTAAATTGGTTCAACAAAGTTGCATGTAAATTGTGACTTCACACAGACTGTCTGGAATCAGTTCTGGAACAAACTATAGAATTAATTTTCCATTTTCAGATGTTAATATAAACAGAATAAGTAAATTTACACTAGACTTTCCGAAATTGCATTTACCGACTCTTAGACTTAAGCTTTCTGTCATGCGGTCTTCTCAGAATAATAAATTTAGAGAAATTGAACTCCAGTGGGTAGTTTGTATTCGTGTGTTTTCATTGGAAGTTGCTACTTTGAAGCTTTCTAATAAAGAGTACTCCTGGAAAGAACAAACAAATCACATAGCCCAGTAAGATTTTTTTCTAGAATGAATGCTAAAAATAAGCAGGCAAACATTTGAATTCCACCCAGTTCTTACTTTTCACACATTGCAAGAGAGACACCAGAGAACCATTATCCATTTCCCTGTGCTCAAAGCAGGGCTCACATATTGAAAACCTGAGTGACAAGCAATCTGGCCTATCCATATGACCATATTGTTTTCATCCCCTAATTAGCCTAGTCCTCACTGTGCTGACGAGGAAACAGATGCATGAAGCAGCAAATTACCTTCATCTGCCTCTGAACAACCAAAAAAAAAAAAAAAGGCAGAGCACTTAATTGTCTCATTTGAACCTGGGTAATTCAGAAGCAATAAAGTGGAACTATTCAAGGAGGGAACATTACTTTTAAAAACAAGTTTTCTTTTCAAGGAAAAGTCATCATGGAATGTAGGATTGAATGATAAGAATTTGGCAACTTGAGTTGAAAATGATTACTTCTTATGAAAAGACTGATAGCCATTTGGTTCATTAATCGACACACGGGTAAATAGAGATAAATGTAGTCTTTGTGGTCCTGAGGGTGTGCTACATGTTTAGTTTCCACACCTTGTTCTCAGTCAAATTAATTATAACAGTTCCTTTAGAATTTTTATTTGATTACATTGGAGGTGTAGTTTTGTATAGCTATCAAGTGCAGAAGTACGAGGTGGAAAACAAGTTCCAGGGAGTTGCTAATGAGAATAATCCAAGTGCCTGACAGGTAAGAAATTATGAAGTATAGTTTAGCATTTTCGTTAGGACTTTTGTAGTGTTATGTCGTTTTTATTCATGTTTGTGACTTTCAGCCACAAGAAAATTCTGAGTAATTAGCATATCCTCTTAAATGTATTAGGTACTCATATGTCCACAAGCATTTTAATAAGCATTTAATAATATTGTGTCTAAAGCTAATTAGATTGGCACCGTTGGCATCCATCCAGCCAGTTTCAGTTGCATAGAATAAGACAAACAGAAAAGGAGAGAAAAAAAACACACAGGGACCATCCAAACTTTAGCATGGCCTGGGCAGCCCTAAATGAGCTATTACTGTATCACTGGCTTCCCGTTCATCATCAATTTGCTCAAGCAGGCACCAGTAACATCTCCATTTGTCCTGTCTCATGCAAGGAGAGCCCAAGGGCACCAGCTTGCTCCAGGAACATAAAGAGCCTCAAACCATTCCATCGGGTCATGGGAATGAGGTCTATAATTGTTACTGGTATTTGGCATATCAAATACGACATGGGTAGCTTGCCAGGCTCTGCTGTGCGGGTAGCATACTCTTGTAGTCATCTCTAAGTCCAGCATTTATTGATGAACTGCGTGGCAGCAAGCAGCCGCATGAGCCAGGCTCTGATAGGCTGGTCTGCTGAATGGAGTTCTGACGAGAGGGAAGTTTGAATGTGGAAAATGGCGGCCCTCATGGAAGAGGGGGTCATCTGGCTTGTTGTAAGGCTCTGCTGGGGTGGCATCCAGGGCTAGAACTCACCATCACTCCTGGGCACCTCGTGAGCGGCTGAACACAGGGAGAGCCAGTAAGAGCTCTGCCCCATGTCTGTGAGTCTCTGGATCAGCTTACCTGGGCTGGATTTAAAAAAAAGGCTACTGCAGGGTGGGTGTCGATAATCGGGGCTGAGATAGGGCCGTTTGCTGGGTGGAATTCTGATGAGGAGGAAGTCCAGATGTGGAAAATGAAGGCCCTCACGGAATAGGAGGTCGTCTGTCTTGTTGTGATGCTCTGCTGGGGTGGCGGGACAGGGCTAGAACCTGACATCCCTCCCGGGCACCTCGTGAGCGACTGGGCACAGGGAGAGCCAGTAGCAGCTCTGCCCCATGTCTGTGAGCTAAGAAGTGGCCAATTACTTAATACTGCACCATGTTTCTCCTCTCTCTTGAGTCCCGGGATGTTAGCCATTGTTTAAATTGACAGTAACACTAAAGACAGTAAACATATCCACAATAGGAACATGAAGAGTAAAGGCTGGGATATTTTACTAGCCAATCAGCAGGAACGCTTTAAGTTCCTTTAAGTATAAAGATGTGAACAATTTCCTATTCTGTTATTTGCTTAGGTTACTCTCTACATCTAAACGACCCTAAATGGTTCATTCTTTTCTTTCCTTGGCATACTTTTCTCTGCCCTATAATATATTCTGTTCGCTATGGACACACTTTTGCTGGGAAAATCATTGTAAAAAACTTAAACTGTTTTGCTCAGGGGGTTGTCTGAATATTGGGATTAATGTTAGGGGGAATAATTTTCCAGTCTTCTCAATAGATTTTCTCACTCAATTTTTCTAGATTTTACACTGATGAGGATACTATAACTCTATAATTTTAAACGTAAAGAAATGACAGGATTAGGGGATTGAGAATTTATGAAACTAGAACTTCAAATTCTAGTTTGAAAGCACAAAAAGAAGCAAAAAAATAGTAAATACGATAATCTTAATTGATTATACATTTGTAAAGTTTTAGAGATCAATAGGTTTTACTTAATGAGAAATGATTTTCAGAGTTATTTTTATGTCAGGATACACTTAAAATAATGCTTGAAACCCTGTGGGTCTCTGACTAGTAAATACATTATGGTTCCTAGTTACTTATTTATAAAACTTTCCAATTTATGTTAATATGTTTTAAGGAAAATGATATTTTTTATAAAGTTATGAGCTTTCTCCATCATTTCATAAGTTCTCGGGTGTAGTATTTAGGGCATAGGCCTTTAGGGAAGAACTTTTTTATATAATCTTATCAATGAAATCCTTCTGAAAATCTTAGCAATACTTGCAGTTTAATGAATGGAACTTCAAGAGCCATTGATAGGCCGGCGGATACAAGATACTGTATGAGAAATGGGGAAGAGAAAGGGATTTATATTTGTCATACATCTATAAACATTTACTTTATTTTTGTCTGAGAGCTGTGCATTGTGTTGTTCAGGAGCTGCTCCTGGCATCACTTCTGGCAGTAGTTAGAGCTCAAGTACCAGGGATCAAACTCAGACCTCCTACATACAAGGAGTGTACTCTAACACATTGATCTATTTCTCTTTATTTCCAGGCCTTCATGTTTACAAAATTTATTAGACAAAATATTTTCAAAGCAGGTGTACTATATGCAAGAAGACAATGATCACTTTAAGCTTTTAATCTTATGATGAAGGAACAATAGTAATTTATGCCACAGAGTTTATAAATAAAGTATTGTAAGGTAAAAGTGCCATAAGGACTTTCATGGTTTATGTGTGTGCTGTGTTTGAGTTGTGTGTTGTGTTTGACGATTTGGGTTGTGTGTGTATGAGTGTTCAAGTGTGTGTGCGTATTAGTGGAAGGAGTTTTAGATTATGGGGACAAATAATTTGTCTAGAGCGGCATGGAATGCCTTCAAAAGCATCAAAGAAATAGCAAAAAGACAAAGAACCTCGGACCCGGGCACATCTCTTCGACTTTACTGTTCTCCCTGCATTAACATACGCCTCAGAGACATGGGTCCCCACAAAAGCAGGATGAGAATGCTATTTGGGTCTTCCAAAGAGGTATAGAAAGAGCTATGCTTGGAATATCACGTCCTCATTCAAGTGAGAGAAGGAATCTGAAGTTCCTACCTCCGGTGCTGTTCCAGAGTCAGGGACGAGTCTCATTTGCCAAGGCATCAAAAATCAGCTGGGCTGGACATGTAATGCGATTTGGAGACGGCCACTGGACTAGAGCCGTTACCGACTGGATCCCATGGGATGTTAAAGATCACGTGGCCGCCCACCTACAAGATGGTCAGACTTATTCGTCAAGATACTGAATGAACTGTTTGAGGCTCTTGGTATTCCTGAAGCAACCAGATGCCATTGGGCTACACTGGTACGTGATAGGGTCCAATGGAAATGTTACTGGTGCCCGCCGAGCAAATCAATGAATAACGGAATGTCAAGTGATCAAGTGATCACTAATGAAATAATATTCAAGATGAAATCTGCAGATGGAGTCAAAGAATATTCATTATTTGTATACAGTTTGGTTTTTATTTTAAAGCTCCCTCAGGTTCTATTATAGACATTGTGTTGGAGGAAGGCAAAGGAACATAATTCGACCAGTGACTAAAGATGTTGGGCTGAGTGAAGTGAAAAAGAACTCAAGAGAAGATGATAGATTCAAATTTTTTCATGCCAGAGAAATAGTACATGGAATAAGGCACTTTCCACTTTTCTTTCCTATACAGCTCTCTCTGGCTCAATACTCAGTTTTATGTATGGCTTCCAGAGTGCTGCCAGGAATATTTCCCGAGCTAGAGCCAGGAACAAGCCCTAAGCACAACTAAGTGTAGCTCAACCCCTTTTCACACAATAGATAGTTTAGGATATAGAATTTATGCAAGCCTTATTATTTTCATTTTATTCACGATCACGATCACGATCATGATCTTCCCGTTGATCATCTATTTGCTAGAGCGGGCACCAGTAATATCTCCATATGTCCTGTCTCATGCCAGTAGAGCCAGGGGCATCGGCTTGCTACAGGAACATAAAGAGCCTCAAACCATTATATTAGGTCATGGGAATGACCTAATATAATTGTTACTGGAATTTGGCATATCATATACAACACGAGAAGCTTGCCAGGCTTGTCGAGCGGGAGGCAAACTCTTTTAAACACCTCCAAATAAAGCATTTATTGATGAACCGCGCGCAGCCGTGCTGTGATGGGCTGGTCTGCTGGGTGGAGTTCTGACAAGAGGGAAGTCCAGAAGTGGAAAATGGCGGCGCCTGTGGAGTGAGGAGGGGTGGTCTGGCTTGTTGTGAGGCTCTGCTGAGGTGGTGGGCCAGGGCTAGAACCCGCCATGCCTCCCGACTGCCTCATGAACGGCTGTGCACAGGGAGAGCAAGGAACAGCTCTGCCCCATGTGTGAGAGTCTCTGGACCAGCATACCTGGGCCGGATTGAGGAAAAAGCTGCGGCAGGGTGGGTGTCGGTGATCCGGGCTGTGATGGGCTGGTCTGCTGGGTGGAGTGATAGCCCAGCGGGTAGGGCGTTTGCCTTGCACGCGGCCGGCTCATGCCGGCCTGGGTTCGATCCCCGGCACTTTCATTTTTATTACTAAATAAAATTGTGGTATCCTTCCTGAAAACACAAGTCCTATAGACGTGAAATTGGAATTGTGGGAAAGCACTCTTCTAATACGCTTTCTGAACTGAAAAGTTCATGAGACTGATAAGTGAAATCACTGTATTTTTCATCATGTTATTCGCTCATATAATAAAAGTTGGTTATGTGTCCCTGTGTGTTACTTTGTTAGTTGAAAAGTAATTCCACTTCTTTTTAATGAACTCAGAGTAGAAGAGATGGCAAATAGGTAATATTACAGTTTTAGGATTGAGACAACATAGTCATTCCAATAATACTTTCTTTTTTCTCTAGTGGCATTATTGTGAAAATTCTAAGCTAGTTTAATTATGTATGGAAAGAGTGTGAAGAAGTTCCCCCTGGAAATATCTGAGAACTTGATCAGCAAATGAAACTTTTTCTGGACAATGAAAGTGGGGACAGGGACAAGGAAGACAGATATTTCACACTTTGATTAGAAGCTATTACTCAGATTTTGCAGAGGTTAAGAGCATGGGAGACAAGGCTGGGCCCATACTGTTAGAAAATGCAGAACTTCTTGTTAAAGAATTATTCACAATTTGAAAATTGTGACAGTTGACTAGCAGCTATGCAATCTGCCTTGTTTCCTAGTTTCTGCTGACTATATTGCAAAGACCCTTTTGCTGTACTTTCCCTTCCTTTATACTTTTACTGTGAAAATAACAATAAAAATCCAAACAATTCTTTGAAGTTATTGGATATACAATGACTACTTGAATAAAACTTTTAAAAAGAATTCACTCAAATAATAGACAAAGAAGAAAAGTCTTCTATAGAAATATAACAATATATTTTGTATTTTTTCTTTCTGATATCTACCCAAGTGTAGCAGAATAGAAAACAAAAGTAATAGCTGGTTCCAAACAAACATTTCAGTCACACTCAGTTAAAATGACTGGATTACAAGATAAAGGGAGTCATTTAGTTTGAATCTTCTAAGGTTACTGATGCTCTCTCATGCATAACTAATCCTTGTTGAATCATGCCAACTAGTTAAGCAGAGTTGGCAGTT
Organism: Cryptotis parvus; assembly: GCA_021461705.1. Lineage (NCBI taxonomy): Eukaryota > Metazoa > Chordata > Mammalia > Eulipotyphla > Soricidae > Cryptotis > Cryptotis parvus. Next base: position 238,661 of record JAJIBD010001891.1, read on the forward strand.
TCTGTAGTCCATCTCCAGATTCCTTGACTGCTGATAGGCAAATTGTAATCATAGTTTTATTAGATAAGAGTAGATGTGAAATTATCTTTGCTCAGGGAAAGTTTCAATGTCAATTAGCTTTCCCTTATATCTCTATGTTTATAGTGATAAATGTTAATTTTTTTAAGATTTAAGAGTCTCTGAACAGAGATGAACCAGTAATACTACAGCATAAAACAGGGACCAGTTACTCACCTTCTGTTTTGAGTCATGCAGAAAAGTGAATGAAACTGACTGTGATATACGCTATTAGTGTTGCCTCTTAGGTTTTCAGTGCTGAGATAGTATATCATTTTATTACCTCTGGAACTATTAATGCAGGCTGTCATAGGTATCTTATTTTTTACCCTATCAAATAAGGTATCTGTTTAATTTTATTCAAAATTTCTATGGCAGGGTAGGAAAGGAGTTCTCTTCCCATGCTTCTAAACTCAGGAGTTTATTATTGGGAATAACTCCTGAGAAGACAGGAATAAGACCTGAACACCTTCCATGTGTGGACATGCCAGCCCCCAACTTTCCTTGACAAAGAAATTAAATCTGCAGTTCATAATAAAGTATATACATACATCATGTGCCTTATAATCACCTTACTGATGCACTCTGATACAATACTTACATGTGCATCTTTCCAGCCAGTTCGCCAGTCCACTCTGAGTCTGGCCAGACTCGGAGTGGAGTTTTGGGTCCTGCCCTTCCACCGCTTCCATGCCAGTTGCCCCGAGAGAGAGAGAGAGAGAGAGAGAGAGAGAGAGAGAGAGAGAGAGAGGGGGAGAGAGAGAGAGAGAGAGAGAGACCCACCCATACCAGACTCACAGCTAATCTGCAACCCCGAAAAGATCCAGACCCATCCACTTCAGACCCACAGCTGTGCTGCTCGGCCAGCCCCACGTGGAAGCAACCCCTGGAGCTGACCTCCTGATAAGGTGCTCGGTCAACTTCTGGCCGAGTCCAACATTGCTCCAAAGGTTTGCTCTCATCTGCTGGGTAGAGTCTACATTGGCCGGACTCGGAGTGGAGTTTTGGTCCCTGCCCTTTTTTCCACCTCCATGCCAGTTGCCTTGGAAGAGAGAGACCCACCCATGACAGACTCACATCTCCCTTGGTGCACGACCAAGCAAGGCAGCCGCACAATATAGAAAATGCTCATTTTAGGATAAGGTCCTTCCCAAGATCTTTCACATTTATACATTGTATACAGTTCTAGACAGGTTCTAAATGATACCAGTAAGCCTAGCAAGAAGCCAGAGCAAACCACACATCATTCTTAACATCCAGACTCCATAGTTCCTCAGAGCTCCATCCAAGGGAAAACCTGATCTTCCCCTTTAAGTTTCATCAGTAAATGCTCTAGATGAGAGCCTCTACTGAGACTGTACCACCTACACGGCAGAGCCTGGCAAGCTACCCATGCTTTATGTACTTGTTATGCCAAAACTAGTAACAATCATGGACCTCGGGTCCATGACCTGAAGAATGGTCTGGGGCTCTTCCTGTCCCTGGAGCAAGCAGATGCCCTTGGGTTACATTTGCTTGTGACAGGACTTATGGAGTTGAGATGTTACTAGTGCCCACTCAAGCAAATCGATGAACAAGGGGAAGATAGTGATACAGTGACAGTGTGCATCTTTATAGAACACATATGTATATAAGATTATATGTCCATTACATATTACATATACATATAAAATGACAGATGTACATATTTCCATATACATATATATATGTATACACATACTTTTATTACTAAACCATAAAATGCTGCCACTACAGCTTTCCTTAATTAACTAACCTACGGATGTATATAAAAGGAGAGGACTAGTTGTAAATTAGGTTATGGAAATATTATATATAAATCTAGCACCATTAAAAATATGTCTGTAGTGCTGGAGCAATAAAACAGTAGGCAGGAAGCTTGCCTTGCCTGCAGCTACCCTTTGATTTGATACACGATACCTCATATGATTCTCCAAGCTCCTCTCCATGTAATACCTAAGCACAGAGCCAGAAATGAATCTGTGTCCCCAAAATGGAAAAATAATTAAAAGTATATAAAAATTAATTGTGTACTTAATTATGAATATCACTATATCCTAACTTTTGTACCTAAACTATGGTGACATGTGGCCTCAGATTTTATCTGTCATACATTTGATTTATGCGACAAATGTATGACATTTGATACTTTGATACTTTAGTTATCTAGAATGGCAGATTTGTGAGTAAAAATATGGAGGCTGTAGTAATTGGCCTAGAACATGACTAGTTTATTATTGCACAGTCCTTTCCATAACAATGATATGCCAGTGTTAAACAGTCAACATGTTTATTCCTCCACTTAAAAAAAAAACTTGTGGAAATTAGTCTGGGTTTTTCCTACCTCTGTTTTATGTTCCTTAAACTATAAAGTTTAACTATAAACTATATTGATTTTTGTTTCATAATATTTTCATCTTCTGTTTAGATATTTCCTTCTTTTCACTTAGTGATTGCTTTAGTTTTACTTAACCACTTTTATCTCGATTAGTACAATCCAAACTTTTGTACTGCTGCTGATTCAATCCCTTCAACTATTCCTTAAGTTTATCATAGAGTGGAGTGAATTGATCTTCCCCAATCCAGAGCTGACTGGATTTGTATCCTAAACTCTTCACCGCCTTTCTTCACATAGCTTTTCAGAACTCTACCTCCATATCTGTAGTCATTTTTTAAATTTTGCCACTCAAGTTACTCCTTTACCAAATAATACAATTTTATTTTTATACTTTGCTCTTTGTCTTTGTATACAGTTCTAGACATTGTATACAGTATTGTATACAAGATATGTATAAGAACTGTATACAAGACTAGATATTGTATACAGATCGAGCTCCTGATCATGGAGCTCGATGATCAGCCCGGCTCATCGAGATCCACCCTGCAGCAGTCTTTTTTTTAAATCCGGCCCAGGTATGCTGTTCCACAGACTCACAGACATGGGGCAGAGCTGCTACTGGCTCTCCCTGTCCCCAGCCACTCATGAGGCACATGGGAGGGATGGCAGGATCTAGCCCTGGCCCGCCACCCCAGCAGAGTCTCTCAACAAGCCAGATGACCCCCCCCACTCTATGAGGGCCTCAATTTTCCACATCCGGACTTCCCCCTCGTCAGAACTTCACCCAGCAGATGAGCCTATCACAGCCCGGCTCGCCCAGATCCACCCTGCAGCAGTCTTTTAAATCTGGCCCAGGTATGCTGTTCCACAGACTCACAGACATGGGGCAGAGCTGCTACTGGCTCTCCCTGTGCCCAGCCACTCATGAGGCGCCTGGGAGGGATAGGGGGATCAAACCCTGGCCCGCCACCCCAGCAGAGTATCGCAACAAGCCAGAGGACCCCCCGCCCCCATTCTATGAGGGCCTCCATTTTCCACATCCAGACTTGCCCCTCGTCAGAACTCCACCCAGCAGACCAGCCTATCATACCCGGCTCACACGGCCACAAGCGGTCACGCAGATTCATCAATAAATGCTGGATTAGAGATGACTACAAGAGTATGCTACCTGCACGGTAGAGCCTGGCAAGCTACCCATGTCTTACTTGATATGCCAAATACCAGTTACAATTATGACCTCATTCCCATGACATGATGGAATGGTTTTGAGGTTCTTTATGTTCCTGGATCAAGCAGGTGCCCTTGGGCTCTACTTACATGAGACAGGACATATGGAGATATTACTGGTGCCCGCTCGAGCAAATCGATGATGAACAGGAAGACAGTGACAGTGACAGTGACTTTGTCTTAGTCTATTCTTTCAGCATGCTTTTTTAGAGCTCCCTAGCTTCATGTATATCATGAAGCCCATCTGAAAATGTGTATTTAAGAGCCTTTGCTTTTTGATAGATAAGGAAGTATGTATTCCTTGCTTATATATTTGCCTAAATCTCTGATAGTATAACAACTTGAGTGTGTGTGTGTGTGTGTGTTTATGTGTGTATGTGTGTGTGTGGTATTTCTCTCTTGCTCAGTCTAATTTGCTTTGTGACTGTTCCTGCTTCTACTTATATGCTCAGCTCTTGGCATTGTACCTGACACATCATAGACCTTTACAATACTTGTTGAAATGAATTGTGAAAACAAATAGCTTTAGGGACTTGGGGATGCTGTTCAGCATGAGACCTCATCTCTCACAAGTATGAGACAAGCCCTGGGTTCAGTTCTTAGCACTGCATAAAACAAAATAGAAAAAGAACGCCAAGGTTTTGGGATCCAAGATGTCAAGATTAGTGGCCAATTTATTCTGATTACTTTATGGTTTCTAACACGATAATTAATCTGTGAATATTTTTGCATCAAAAGTAATAACTATATTATACCTAAATGATAAAATACAACATACAGTATTCCCAAACATCTCTTTTTAAAAACTATTGCCATAATCTATTTTAAAGTTTTACCCATCATCTAAACTTCTGTTGTTATTCATAATTTAATTACTTTATCAGTACTATTAAAATGTTCATTATAAATATTATCAAAAATAATTCAAGGCAAAGTGAGATTATTTTAAAACAGGATAAAAATATGAATGTTGAAAGAAAAGGTTTAAAGACCACTAAATTATATACTAATAGATTTAAAGGTATTAAATCTTGATATGCCAAAAATATTCATTAAGCAAAGGTATTCCAATGAAGTGGAATTTACTTTCACATTACGATACAGCTTTGGGGGTATGCATAGATTATACTATGTGTGATAACTAGCAAAATTTAAAAATGAGAAAGGATGTTGCCATAATCTAATATAAAAGTCAAACGTTTACATAAAGGAACATTAATCCACAAAATAGACACTGAAAATAGAAAAGAAATACGATATTATGGGATACTTCTAAAATAAATTCTAATATATTGGGAACAAAAAAATGTCCCACCATCTGTCTCTATTAATCTAAAATAGTTAATACTTTCAGATATAAATATAACTGAATATGTTATTTATATACACATTTAAAAATACGTACACTGTTATAGACGATTATAAGTTACTATGGTATTTTTGAGTATCCTGCCTTTGATATTGATATATTAAAGACTGTTATGTATAGTAATATATATATATATATTTATTATATATATATCTTTCATGGCACAGTTGTGTTAGGTAAAAATACTGTTATAATAAAATTTTCTTCCTATTTAACAGGAAAAGTACTGACTATAATTCCTTGTTGGTAATACATTATAGAACACACTGCCAATGATTTTCTTTTAATTATATATATGTGTGTGTGCATTTTGTATGTTTTCATGTGTTTTGACATAAACTGAAAGACACTTCTTGTCCCTAAGACTGCAGAAATTCTATTCCTTCAGTATGACATTATATCTTTTATGTTAATTATGAGTTCTGCATATAAAAACTTGCAGCAGAATATTTGTTCCTTAACCTTCACAATTACTCAACCGACTATTCTTTTTTAAGAGAAGATAACTAATGAAAGAAGCACTGTGGTATTTATAAACAGCAGACTCAGTTCTTTTATACTTAAGAAGAACAATCAGGTGAGAGTATAATTCTGTGCTAATTAATCAGCTCTTACAGATTTCTATTTCTTCTACCTGTCATTTAATCTTATACCCTACTTATCTCATCAGTATTTATACTTCAAAAGTATGTTACACTTAAGACATCCCGTATTTTCTGACAATTGTAAAACCATTTTATTTTAGAACTCTTTTAAGGTATGATTCAGGATAGATAGGTCTTTTATAATGTCTATTACATTGTTACTTTCTTTTGAAAATTTCAGCATTTTGTTAGGTACATAGAGTTCTTTTACAGTCATTTCTTGATGTTAATGTTTTATTCCAATGGTAGCTATAAAAAGTTTAAATTTAATAAAAAAAACAAATATTACTTTATAGAAAGTATGGGTCACTTTTATGTAAATGATCTTGTGAGCAGAACAACCTTGCTTTTTTTTTAATTGTTTTATTATACCACCGTGAGATATACAATTACAAAGATGTTCATGTTTGGGCTTCGGTCACACAGTGCTCCAGCACCCATCCCTCCACCAGTGCCCATTTCCCACCACCTATGTTCCTGATTCCCTCCACCCTCCCTGAGCCTGCCTCTATGGCAGCTTCTTTATCTCTTTTCTCTATTTCACCTTCTGTCTCTCTCTCACTTTCTCTCTTTCTTCTCTTACACATTGTATATTGTAATACAAACATTTAGAGGTTATCACATATATCTTTTTGTCTGTGTTTAATGCTCAGATCTAGGTTGGTATTAACACTTTCGACAATTATTAGCACATTGTTCCCTTTATCTGTCTTATCTAACCTCTAACTCCCACATCTTTGTGGTAATTTGCACCTTTGACAAGACTTCCTGATCCTGGATTCGCTTGACCTTGGATATTGGTATCATAACAAATATGTCATTCTTGCTTTTTTTCCTTGATTTCTTTCACATTCTTCTTCAGGCATAAAATAAATTTTAATTTAAAATATTAAGAATCTTGGAGAAGTCTCTGCATTAAAGATGTTTGAGGTAGAGATAGGGATGATAGATCCTTAATTTCTTAAAGTGTTCTACTTTAATTGAAAATGCAATATTGGTCAACATATAAATGAATACGTTATATATATTTTACGGGTTTTTTGTGCGCCATGCCCAGCTATGCTCAGGGTTTATTCTTGCCTTTAAATACAGGACTTCCTTCTTGTGGGCTTGAGAATTTTATGGGATACTGGGGATCGAATCTGGGTCTTCCGTCTTCAAAGCAAGTGCCTTTCCTGTTGTATTTTCTACCCAGCCCAAAAGAGTGTTTTATATATATATATATTTTTTTTGGGGGGTAAAGGTTGGGCCATACGCCAGTGGTGTTCAGAGGATCAAACTCAGAATGATACTTGTAAGCCATGCACTCATTCCAATGAGCTATTACTGGCCCCGGCACTATTTGTCTTGACCTGTCATTTTGGGAAATGAAAACCAAGAGAAATTGAGTACACACTAACAGAGTTTATATTTTACTTATTTAATTAATGGTGGGAAGCTAAACCTGGCAATGATAAGGGGCACAGGCCACTGATGAAGTTGTTCACAATAGTGTTGAACTACACTTGAACTACATTTATCATTTTAACTCACAAATGCAAGTCAAGTGGTTTACTATTTGAACAACATCCTCAACTCTTGAAATATTTCTAAAATTTTAAGAAATTTAGAGTGCTAAAATTAAATATTCAGTTACAACAGTTACAACACATGTTATTTTCATATGTCAGACTGCTTTATGTGACTGCTGGATGAATGGACTGTCTGCATATATTTTCAGCACTGCAGAATGATCTGTTGGATGTCTCAGGAATAAATGATGCTGCCTTCTATAGAAAACACCAAAACAGGAGTAGGAGTAGAATTGGAAATACAAAATATCTGAGTGTAAGTTTGAGATGCATGAGTTATCATTGTGGACAAGCATGTAAACACGTAAGTGTAATTTAAAGGAACCATCAGAGATGAAAAATTTGGGAATTATCAGGTCATTAGTGTAAAAATAAGTAAATGCATCTAAATATGTAAAATCAAGAAATACATGGAAATTTATGAGCACAAGAAATTATATGGAATTTAATTTAATTTTAAATCACAGAATGAGTGATTAAAAATAGTACAAGCATAAGGGTTGATTGAAGCAGTACCACAGAAGAGAAATGGAATAGAGTGCTGGACACAGGAAACCTTTGGATGCGTTCTGATTGTCAGAGAGCTAAGAGGATGAGAAAGTAGCATCATATAAACAAAGGTCTTAACTTTTCATATTAAAATAAATGGGAGGCTGGAGTGATAGCACAGCAGGTAGGGTGTTTGCCTTGCATGCAGCCGACCTGGATTCGATCCCCTGCATGGCATAATGTTCCCAAGCACCGCTAGGGAGTAATTCCTGAGTTCAGAGCCAGGAGTAACCCCCTGAGCATTGCCAGGTTTGACCCAAAAAGGAAAAATAAATAAATAAATAAATAAATAAATAAATAAATAAATAAATAAATAAATAACATAAATCATAGGCTTTTTTTTCTAAGGCAACAGTGAAGTATTAAGCAGCACTCCAATACAGAAAAATGTCCTTTTTTAAATTTGTATCTAATGTGCGGCTAAATTTACTGCTCTCCAAAAGTGATTTATGAGGTGATAAGTTTCTTAAAGTTTTATGTTGAAAAAGAAGAAAAACAGATTTATAGGATCAAAAGATTTTTTACAATAGGAAAATATTCTAGCTTATTTAATTTTTATTGCCCCCTTCCCTTTACTGCTGTTTCTTCCTTTTTTTTAATGTAACTAGGTAGGATTTATTGAAACTTGTTTAGAAACATGTGAGGGGAGAGAGATAGAAGTACATGTGCAAGAGGAAACACACCTTAGCAGGTAAGGAAACACGGAGACAAGCATGTTAGATACATGTTCAAGGGAGAAGGCAGGCTTGGAGATCAAGCCTAAACCCTAAAGCTTATTTTGAACATGAAAACAAACATAGAAAGCAAAAAATTACTAAGCTTATACATTAGCGCACTTTTTTATAATATCTGTTTCATTGCTCCTAGTTGCTGATTTGGCCTAACTGCTATGGAGCAATATAAAGTGAATAGATTACAGTTATAAGTTAAATTGTTATTAATGAACAGTTCACATAGTAAGTTCATGGGAGTCATTTAACTACTTACAGAAACATGAACCAAGTATTTATTGTAGAAACGGTCTTCATCTTATTATGGGAGCTTATAAACCAAAGTTTTCCATATCCTTATGCATTTTCAACAGGGTATGCATGGTTGAGGCATGCGTATTTTTCTCTGAAGTGTATCAGGGTATGGGGACCTAGATAATAACTAGCTTTTTAAATTGATGTTTTCATGTTAAGCAGCCATTGAGTTTTCAGTTTGACAGCATGTTTTGGGTTCTCTGAAAGAGAAATCATCTTAAATTAGTCTGTCTCCTCAGTGGAAAAGAAGATAAATTGTCAGGTTCTTGATGCCTCACCACAGTACACTATAGAAGTTAAGAAATATAGTATTATATCTGTGAAAATATAGAAGCTTTGCAATTCCCACACCCAGTGATTTTAGAAAAAAAGGCAGAAAATGCTTTTTCTAACATTCTTTGCCTCTGTCAAGGATTTCTGAATGAATGGTGAAATTAAGTTTAATCTAAGTGTGAAAAGCTCTAGTAATCCTTTTACAGACTTTCTCATTCACTCTCTCAATAATGTTTAAGTGCCATTCTCTAATATTTAGGTAAAAACATTTAAAACAACATTAGTCCTGATTTATTCATCCTATGGAAACATTCCAAAGGCTAATTATTTGTGCCAAGTGATAGAACTCATCACAGATAACATAGTCTAAAAAATTGATTGATATTAATGAAAGAAATGCATAGGAATTCAAAGTTTGGTTTTTAAAACACAACTGAGTCATACCTGGCAGGGAGATACCATGAAAGTGGTTTTCCCAAGGCAAGGCTTATCCATGTGCTGGCGCTTGTGACTTCAATAAATGTGGGAAACTCGACTGCATCATTTGTGGTGGTAGGGGACTGTGTTTGTTGTCTCCTGTGAAGAAAGAAATAAGTAACTGAACATAACTTGTACTTAGGTTGTTAATCATAGGCCATCAAACATCGAATGTCAAACCAGACATTTAGGGAATGTCTGGTGTGTTCCCTCAATGATTATTACTACTTATTATTTTAGTTTTGTGGGTTTTTTGCAGGGTGAGGGGTTACTACAGCTGAGACTGTGTAAGGCCTATTGTAACTGTTCTCAGGAGTTGCTTCTGGCTATTCTCAGGGGATGAATTCATACCAGTGATTGAACCTGGGCTTTCTGCATGGAAAGCAAGTCTCAATACTTTGAGCTAGCTCTCTGACTCCCAGTTTACGTATAAACAATACCTTAAATATCAAAGTTAGGATGAGTTTGCATAACTTTTTTGCTGATGTCTTATATAGTTGATATCTATATATCACCCTTATTATTAAGTGACATATTTAACAATTTGTATGGTTGTATTTTCCTAACTCCATCCTATAGGGAGATGAATATCTTCCTTGTTTTCTAGTTGAGAATCTTAGCTCCAACTCATTAGATGACTTACACAATTAGAATATGCCAAAACTATCATTTAAACAATATAATTTTGTTCAAAAATCGTGGTTTGTAAATTAACATTGTGATGGAGAACTACATTTTTTCTGAAAAAAAATCGCACATTTACGTATGATGTTGAAATATGTATGCATAAAACCCTATTATTAACAATAAATGAAAGTGCCTCAATTAATAAATTCTGAAAGATAAACATTAAAAAAGAAACAAAAATTACATAGCTTTTAAAAAAGTTGTGGTTCTTCTGGTAGTATTTAGATTTTTGAATAAATTTTTAGTATATTTTAATATTTCCATTTGTGGACAATTACATACAAATAATTATTTAATCCTATAATCTACATATACCTTACCAAACTAATCATTCAGATATTTGCAAAATAAGAGTAAGTTCTTTCTGATGTTAGAATTTCAAATATTGTTTTAAAACTTTGTGTGTATTTCTGTTTTTACACATTTCAATTTGCGTTAAATATCTAAGCCTTGAAATCTTGAAATAATAGACCCTGAGTCCAGCAATTATATGTGTCTTTTCTGAGTAACATTCTCCCATGCATTATTATAAAAATACACAATACATAATTTCACTTTTACTAACATATATTGGCCTAAGAAGAAAAAAAATAATTCTTTGATTTAAGTCTGAATCAATCAGATGTGACTATCTAGAATGGTTGGTAAAGAATTTGCAGTCTGAAACTAAAAGTACAGTCCCATATCCTATTATGGTTGCCAAGGGGATAGTCCCATTTTATTTTTGCTTTTAAACATTTTTTTTTAGCTGATGATTCTCTAATCTCTTCAGAGGACTCATTTTGTCACAAGTTTTTCAGTTGCTCTGAAAACTGTACGTGTGAATAAACCTGCAAGGTCATTAAGCTTGCATGATTTAAAGAATCTTGGTAAGTTATTCCCTCCCATCCTCCTCCCTCTTCATTCCACACATAACTTTCTGCCCAACTCATGACATCTTTCCCCACCCCTCTCCATTTATTTTCTACAACAAAAAGACTGATAGTTAACTGCCCCTGATAAATATCTGAAAAAGAACTGAACACTAACAATCCATGCAATGTACGAAAGAGGTGCCTCAAACAATCATTCTCTTGTTCTATTCCATTGTGTTTCATGCTTTCTCTTGTGATGCAACCTTCATTTCAACCCATTCTACTCTCACATGTAAATCCAACAGGCTTTGTAGATATGAATAGCTGTGCCCTGTAGCAACTAGACAGAAATGAAAGGAATGTATGCTTAAGTCTGAAGTATACTATTTTACTGCATGGTTGATATTCAACTGGACTTTAATGTTGGAAAATATTGGGACATTGCTTCAGAAGTGAGAGTTAATTATTTTTGGGTTGAAGTTGCTTACATTTCTGAACTATGTGGATTCTAGTTTTGCTTTAACTGCTTTTATATGGTACAGTTGGGTTATTTAAAAAAACTATTAGAGATACATTTTGTTAACTTTTTATAGGAAGCTAAAATTTATTAACCAAAGAAAAACACTTCCTTCTAAATCTGTGTTGATGTCATAATGTAATTTGTTTTGTACTGCAATAACAGTGCTGTTAGCAAAATAGATAAGGTTCTGCATAGGACTCAGACACATAGACATCAATTTAGTCAATGTATTGAGAGATAGATTCAATCACGTAATTCTAGTTTATACCAAAGTTTAAGCATGAAGTTGGAATATTTTTTTTCTATATTATGAACATAGAAATGCTTTTTATACCACTTTATGTACATGGATCAAATATCAATTTTTGATATAACAAATTCACCACAGAAAAGTAATCATTTGTTCGTATACAAACTGATTGCCAGAGTTCTGAATAATGGTTTGATATAGTTTACTGAAGACTTTCTCAACAAATTGATCAGAGAGAAATCTATATTCTCAACTTCTGCTTTATATTAGAATTTCTAAGATTTTTTCATCACTGTATTTATATTATTGATTAAATCATAAACCTATATTGTTAAGAGCCTATAATTTCAAGAAAGTAGTAAAACTGTCTTAGCTGAACATAATATAGATGCAGGTTAACATATTTTTTACTTCTGAATTATAATTTAAATGTTAGTATTTATGTTAATCTATATAATGCTTTACTCCATAGATTTTTAAAAATTGTGCATAAATAGCTCTCAGTCTGTTAGTATTCCCTCAGTATTTTAAGCTTTTTTAATATATCCTGGATGCTTATGTGGTATTATATAAAAAAGAATATTATCTAATTGTATGTTGGCCTTAAATGTGTAAGCACCAGGGAACATCCACATTTGAATCTAGGATGTTTCACTTAGTGTGTTTGCATTTAATACGATACATAATATTCAATACAAATAATACATGGCAATGTAATTTATTATGTTTGATTATACTCTCTTTTTAAAAATATCCCTGGGCTTAAGAAGTCCTAGAAAAATTTAAAACAGAATGTGTTTTTAAGTAGGAAAGTTGTTAAACTTTTAAAATATATTTTCTGCATTATTAATTTATTTCAACTAAATAATAGTGTGAAATGAAAATTCATAATTATAACTAACAAGGAGTAATGCTTTCATTTCCAGGCATGTTGGGAAATAAAGATAAGGGCTTCAGGATGCAAGACAAGTGCTCTGTTTCTGAGCCTTATCTCTGGTTCCAAATGCATGATTTTTTTAAAAATGAATGGACTATGAGATTGATCTTTATTTGAAAAACTGGAAACAATTATGTTCTTTAATATATATGTTTTCTGTAAAATTGATAATCGCAGAGACTATAAATATAATTAACCTTATTTTCTATCTTTATTCAATTTCAGTTCTAAATTAACTAAAGTTTTCATATTCTCATTTATCAGTCCGTTCACATAGTAGTTAGAGGAACATTTTGATTTGATGAGAGAAAGAATTAATTTTCTATCTATACAAAACAAATAATGACACGTTATTTGTCTCTGGATATTCATATTGCCTTGCTTCATTTTCCTTGGCTAACATTGACTGGATTAGCACTATAACGAGTTCTTGATATCTACATTCTCTGCAGCAGCGGGGAATGTAGTTAGAGGCTCAGGAGCCATTTAGTGTCTACTGGTAGACTTTCACTGTTTTTCTGTTACTGTTGCTGTAACAAATGACCACAACACTTAGTTGTTTAATACAATACACTTCGCCGCCCCCCCCCCCCCCCCCCCCCCCCCCCCGATCCTGGCCGAAACCCGCACCGGAACAAAAAAAAAACCTTATCATCTTAAACCAAACAACCATATTATAGATCTGGCAGTTAAAAGTCCAAAAATGGCTTTTACTAAGCTAAATCAAGGTGTCAACAACATTGCATTCCTTCTGGAGCTCTTGGGAAGGACTCACACAGAATTTTCCAATTCAGTTGACTATGTGCATTCTTTGGCTTTTAGCCCTCAGGCACCACCTCATCATTAGATAGTTGCTTCTGCCTCCTCTTCTCTGGCCTGAGTTTCCTGCCTTTCACTTACTCTTTGAAGTACCTTTTGAGTACAAAAGTACTATGATCACCTGTAGATAATGAATGAGTGCAATCTCTTCTTGCACCTCAATTTTATTATATTTGCAAAATCCCTATTGACATGTAAATTGTCTCGTAACATATGTGTGAGACATGAGGATGTGGACATTTGGAAGCCACTTTTCTGCCTTCAATAAGGGCTTTCTATAGCCGTTTCTCACCAATGTTACTAATTTGAAAATTATTGCAAACGCTCCATTGACTTCTATAGTATTTGAAATAAAAACCTGACTTAGACACACACTAGCTTATCATAAAATAACCACTTAAGCACATTCCAAGTATTTATTATTATTTTGGGCTACTCCCAGGAGTGCCTAGGGCTTACTCTGCACTCAGTAATTACTGCTGGTAGGGTTCACAGAACATATAGGATGCCAGGGATTGGGGGACTGAGCCTGCTATAGTAGGGTACCAACGTCCTTCAGACTCTACTATTGCTCAGACCCCTTATTCCCAATAATTTTAAATTCATTTTAATTCCATAATACAATGATTATATCAGAATTTATTACATAAAGTGCCATGACTTTATGCTTATATGATAGTCTATTCTATATATTGTTTATTCTTAAGTAATAATTATTGAATAAAAAGAAAATATATGGTAACAATCTTCTTATAAGGAAGTCCAAATCCAAAATCTACAGTGTTTTAACAGAGCTGTCTTATAAAGAAGTGTAGTTATGAGTTATTTTCATAATAAAATTTATAAATGGCTATGTTCGCCTAATTCTTATACCTTAACCCCCAACAACCAACCCCCCCCCCCCCCCCACCCCTGTATGACAATATTTTTTACCTCTGAAAGTGATTTATCATAGTGGTCATGGATCAATGTATGGAATTTTATGCATTTTACTCTTGACAGCCTAAAGTTAATGCCCTGTGAAGAGTAAAAAATTTAATGTGATGTGAATATAGGCTACAAAAGTCTTAGGTGAACAATAATAATAAAGGTAGTTACTTGTCACTTGTATTCCCATTGTTCATCGATTTGCAGAGTGGGCACCAGCAACGTCTATATTCATTGGGAGTGAGGTCCACTATTGTTAACTTTTTGGTATATTGATTATACCATGGGTTGCTTGCCATGCTCTGCCATGGCTCTGGGTTCATCCCAGGTTGCCCAGTATTTTTCTATGTCAGACCATCAACCATCTAGGGCCCACGGGGCAGAGCCCTGATTAGAGTAAAATCAATAATGAAAATACTGGCATAATATATATTAAAATCACTGTATCACTGTCTTCCCATAGATCATCGATTTGCTCGAGCGGGCACCAGTAACATCTCCATACGTCCTGTCACATGAGAGATAGCCCAACAGCATCTGCCCGCTCCAGGAACATAAAGAACCTCAAATCATTCCATCAGGTCATGGGAATGAGGTCTATAATTGCTACTGGTATTTGGCATATCAAATATGACATGGGTAGCTTGCCAGGCTCTGCCATGCGGGTGGGATACCCTCTAATCTCGAGCATTTATTGATGAACCGGGCTTGTGATCAGCTCTTCTGCTGGGTGGAGGATCAAGACTTTTATACCTGCTTTATTTTTGCAAAATGACAATATATATCCTTGCGAGCTAAAATATGCACTTTTATGAAAACAAAATATGTTCTCAAATTTCATATAAATCTTAATATAACAATAGTGTGCAGTACTTATATATATTAAGATAAACTTGAAAAATAACTGAGCAAGTATAACAGTGTGATAGTATTATCAACTTATTGGAAAATTAAAAAAATTAGTAAATTTTTAGTTAAATATTTAGATAAAAATTGAAGATTTGACTTAATTATCATAATTTTAGTACATTTTACTTGCATTTATTGAAATGGTAGCATTTTTATTCAAAGATTTTCTAAAGTTTGATCTTTTTTGCTTGATCACAATTTCAGAAATTGGCTGAAATTTATCATTTGAATTGAATTTTATCATTGCATTGAAATCATTATCCTAATGAGACTTCTGCTGATTAATGTTCGTCTCCTTTTCTAGAGTGTAGGAACTACATTAGAAGTAAATATATTTTAAGGAACTACATAATGGCAAAGGTATGTGTGTTTAATAATACAAATGAGTTAAAAATTAGGAAGGGAAGTTGTACAGTTTAATTAGAGGAAAATGAGACAAGGAGCAATTTATTTTTAAAAACAAGGACAAAATACAAGCAAATTCTTATGGAAAACAATCTCATAAACTGAGCAGAAATATAAAGAGATAATGAGTTTTTATTCACTCAGTGTGAAGAAAAAATTTGAAGTAATCAAAGTAAATATAAAAGATGGAGCCGGGCAATAGTTCAGTGGGTAGGGCGTTTGCCTTGCAATCTGCCGACCTGGGTTCAATCCCGGCATCCCATATGGTCCCCTGAGCACCGCAGGTGTAATTCCTGAGTGCAGAGCCAGGAGTAACCTCTGAGCATCGCTGGGTGTGACCCAAAAAGCAAAAAAAAAAAAAAAAAAGTAAATAGTAAATATAAAAGAAAAAGAGAAAAAACCTTCAGTGACAATATTGTAAAAAAAAAAAAAAAACCTCGGGAGGAGAATGGGTGAGTAAGAAGTAAGAAGAAATTATAAAATCTTCAGCAAAGTTCCAAATAACTACTATAATAAAGATACAATTGGGTGAATAAACAAAACAGCAGGAATTACAAAAGCAAATATGCTAATATGTAAAAATTACATAGTAACTTTACAAATAATTTAGTCATAGACAGATGTCTCAAGGTTTAAGCTAATTAGTTTGGCTGCCTGGTTTCTCCTAGGATGCAGTATAGAATTCCTATGCTTGGTGTTTGTGTACAAATAGAAGCTTCTCTTTTGTTCTTTCACTATTTCTTTTAAAGGCGAAAGTTAATACCTTTTTTATGTTACAGAGAAGAAACAGAGAAAGCCACACACCCACAATAGTAGAATGCGCTGAGTATCAACTAAGGGAGGATTATATACATGGCTGGATGTAGTTTATTCACTTTTGCTTTTACCTTGTAGATAATAAATGGTGATACTTTGTAATATCTTGTGTGATTAGATGTGGAAATTTGAAATGAATCTTTCAATTTCTTTGAAAGTAGTTTGATTTTCTGAATTATATTGTCCTTTCTTATTAAGCATATAAACCAATATTCAAATTAAAGGCATATTTTTATTCCTCTTCCATAGAAGTCTAAGAAGTACATGAAACAATAGAAATGAAGATTTAGATTTGATATGCATTAAAATTTATGATTTTGTTTTTGCATACACTTAGTCCTTAAGGGTGTACCTGTAAAACAGAAGAACACCATGATACTACTTTCTCAGTCTGGGTTTGAAGCATATTTCATTGAACTTTCTCTTAGTTGACTCCTTTGTGTCATTTACTTACCAATACCTCTTTTTCCTTTTTGTTTTTATTTCTGCGGCTACACTCAATGGTGCTCAGGGCTTACTATTGGCTTTGTGCTCAGGGTCACTCCTGGTGGGAAATCTGGGAAGAAACATAAAGGTTGCTTTCAAGGCAAATCTCCTACTCTGCTATACTATTGCTCCAGTTCTTCCTGTTCCATTATCTCAAGTAACTGGATTTGAATCTGAAATAAGACACCACCATATAATCTTGAATTCTGCCTTCAGAAAATAGTGGACTTGCAGACATGGTGGGCAGAGCTGCTAATGGCTCTCCCTGTGACCAGCTGCTCATGAGGCGCCGGAGGGATGGCTGGGTTCTAGCCCTGGCCCACCACCCCAGAGCATCACAACAAGCCAGGCGACCCCCCACTCCATGAGGGCCTCCATTTTCACATCTGGACTTCTCTCTCCAGCACCCCAAATCCCAGCAGACCAGCCTAGTCAGCCCTAGCTCGCGCGCAAGCGCCACGCGGTTCAACAAAAAATGCTGGACTTAGAGATGTCTACAAGAGTATGCTATCTGCACGGCAGAGCCTGGGTTTTATTTTAAACTGTCTACTTTTCCTGATGAAGTTATTGCTTCAGCCTGTTTTCTCTTGCCAAATCCCAATGCCACTTTTCAAGTATATTAAATTAAGGCAAATTGTCAGTAATTATAAGTTCAATTCAATATTTGCATTTTAGTTTTATTTAACCATAACTTGTTTGATTGTAAAATTATCAATTAAAATGTTCAAAGTGCTTGGGGTCTAAATATGCTAAACTTTTATTCCTTACTTAAAGTGATATATCAGTGGGTTGGATATCATTTGGATTCGAGCTCGTTCCTCTCATGTTTTTGGCCCTGGGATCAGTTCCTGGCACTGCATGATTCTGGAGCATCCTGAGAGAGACCTGAGCACAAAGAGTTGGGGAAGCTCCTGAAAACCATTGGCTATGATCCCCCCAAAGCAAACACAATAAAAATAAAAGTGTAACTAAGGTTTTTTTTAATTTTTAATATTTTATTATTATACCACTGTGAGATATACAATGACATAGATGTTCATATCTGGGTTTCGGTCAGACATTGTTTCAGCACCCATCCCTCCACCAGTGCCCATTTCCCCCACTCATTCCCTTCGCCTCTCCCCCAGCCTGCCTCCATGGAGAGTTCTTTATCTCTTTCTCTTTCTCTCTCTCTCTCTCTCTCTCTCTCTCTCTCTCTCTCTCTCTTGTGTGTCTTCCTTCTCTTACACCCTGTGGCTTGCAATACATACACTCAGAGGCTATCATGCGTATCTTTTTGCCTGTATTCAATACTCGTAACTAAGGTTTTTAACCTATCCTGTCTACTCTAGAACTACCCATTGTGTTTGGAGAACTTAGGGAATGGAATTATGTTACTGCTTTTGTTACATATGGTTGATGTTGACATAGATACTTCTTTGATTTTTTTAAACTTTGGATTGTAAATATTTAAGGCACCAGATGACTTGATTCCTGCCTCTTTATTTGGTAGTGTTTCCTCCTCAGTTAAATATGCTACTTTATTACTGCCTTTCCTTATGCTCTTCACACATGACATAAACTTTTTATTGATAAACCCTGGCATTTTCACACATATTATGTTTGAATTCTAAACTCAGGCCTTGAGGTAAGTATCTGTACTTTGTTAAATGGATGCTAATACTGCTTCCTTAAGACTTTCCTATGGTTATGATCTCCATCCCTCTCCAGAAACTCTCCTGCTTTCTTCATATTCATACCATTCCAATATGGAACAATACTTATAAACTCAAAAAGTAAAATATTTTAATAGTGAGGGTACTTTTAAGTTAACAAAATGAAGCCACTGCAGCAAATTTTCATACCTCAGTGTGATAAATGGAGAGAGAGAATTTGAAGGAGAGAAAGTCATATCACAGAATCTGTGAAGTCACCACCTGTAATGACATAAATTTATGCTTTGACTGAGGCAGGTGTTATTTAGATTGTAACTTGGAGTACTTAAAAATGTTCAAGTTGTTTGACTTAATGGAAAAAATTAAAAATTAGGACTGGAAATATGACAAATATAAAAATAAATCAGACTACTCATGAGATGTGAGGTGTTATAGTCATCATTAAAAGGGTCATCTGGAACCTCCAGCAAAATTGGATGTAAGGTATTGAAGGTGGACTTTGAGAAGTAATGTAATACAATATTAAAACTGTGTTCTTTGAAGCTCAAAATAGTCTCTACTTACTTTAGTTAGTAAACTTGCTAAGTCAGTAAACTTAGTAAACAGTATACACTTTTCAGTTAACCCTGGTTAAGTTCCTTGGTTTTCCTGAACACTGAGTACTTGTCTGTTTCTGACACAAATTACTGAAAAAAATCCCCTAATTTTCCCCTGATTTTAAATGCTACACTCATTCTATATAATTGTCACGTGAATGTCTGTATGCTTTTTTTTAATCTCTGCTTCTTTAGTCTCTGAGCTTTTTTATTTATTCTATATGTGTGTATTTGAGTCAGTATTATAATATTTAACCTCAACATTGTAGTAGCTTATCTGTACAGATGTTTTACTGATTTAATTATAATATCAATTCCTCAGAATTTAATCATTGCTCTAAAACTACAACCCCATTAAATTGTATTTTGATTGTAATTACATCAAATGTATATTTTAGCAGGTAATAACTAAATTGTTTATAATAGTGATATTAAAAGTTTTATGTTTCATTTACTTAGATCATTTATTCAGTCCAATTTATAGATTTATTTTAAGAGACTAACACTTTTCATTAATTTTATTGCTGGTAAGTTTATGGCTTTGAATATTATTTTGCAAATGATTTTTTTTCTCTCGTACTTTGGGAATTGAAACCTATTGATTTTTATTTATCTGTCTATTTCATGTACAGATATTGAAGTCATTATAGCTGTATTAGGGGTATGTTGTCTACAATTTTTTTAAGTCGGCAAACAAAGACAATAGTGATTTTTATCATCTCTAGTATATATGTATTTATTTATTTATTTATTTATTTATTTGTTTGTTTTTTGGTCACACCCAACAATGCTCAGGGGGTTACTCCTGGCTCTGCACTCAGGAATTACTCCTGGAGGTGCTCAGGGGACCATGTGGGATGCTGGGGATCGAACCCGGGCCGACATGCACCGGCTGCATGCAAGGCAAATGCTCTACCTGCTGGACTATCGCTCCGGCCCTCCAGTATATATTTATATTGGGAGAATTGTGTTCTATGTGTGCATGTGCTATGTTAGAGACTGGGGTGTTAGTTCCATTGCAAAGCTTCTCTTACAGCTAAAGATGATAGAGAATACTTGAAATATAATGACTTAACAAATATAACATTCAACTGCTTTTACAATGCTGGCCATGCTATTAATCACATTAAACTTTAAAACAATATACTTATTTGCAGAGTTTACTGTCAAGTGATTGGTATTTGCAGAAAAGTTCATCACTGCCTCATTGCATTTCCCTCATAATTTTGTTATTATTTAAGTGTGCTTGAAAAATATGAGCAAAGTATTTGGAACAATGATGAGGAGTTAATAATTAACTTATTGAATTCTACACTGAGCATTAGTTTATATCAACTCATTTTGTTTTATAATAGAGACATAAATAGCAAAGTTTTACCAAGTTATAGTTAACAATATTACTTCTCTCTCTTAAACAAAATTAAGGAAATAGAAGATAGAATTATTTTAACAAAATATTAAGGTTAGCATGAAAATGACATTTATCATGTCATTGCTACTAAATTATCTACAATAGAAATTACTTAAATAAAATCAAACATCAACTTACAGTAATAAATTTGGTAGTCTTTCACATATTATAAATGAGATATTACTTATTTAGAAATTGTGTACGCTATGAAATGCAAAATTTGAAAACATAAAATACATATATGTATGAACAAGGACTGGGTGGTAAATATTAGCTAAGATGTTGAAGTTAATTGACCTGCTTACTGCTCCATCACCCTAGGTAAGACTTACCTCCATCTGATATCACTGGTCCTTTTTCAAATGGGAGGTAGAGATAAAATGGGAGGTAAGATCCCCCACTGCCAGTGGATCCCAGCAACCTCCACACCTAATCTGGTATATAAAAGGCCTGAACAACATCTTCTAAAACACATTAATTCTACTCAAAAAACTACATCCTTCTCACAGTTATTCTTCTGTCTTTCTGTGAGGACTGTTGGACAAGACAAAGCAACCTCTAGCTTACTCCCACAGAATCTTCAGGGGAGTTAACTTCAAAGGCTCACCTCCAGCACAACAGGAGCACTAGAAAACCAATGGAGAAAACGTACAGAAACCTACCAAACTCAACTGATGAATACAATATCACTGAAGACAGAGCATCATAAAAGACATAAAGATCATAAATCTTCAGACTGTCTTTGGTGACACTACTATGATGAGGGTGCTCAATGAGTTCAAAGACACAATAGCTCAGGTAGTCAGTGAAGCACAGGAAGTAAACAGTTCAAAATAAAAATAAAATTATTGCAGTCAGAAATGATAGGAATGAAGAACATGGGAGGTGATATTAAATTCAATAGAAGCTCTGAACGGCAGAATAACAGGGGATGAGATAGAGACTTAAGGATCATCAAGATAAGGAGAAAGCCACTAGAAAATAACTGAAAGTAGAAAATAGTCTGAAAGAAATGAGCAGAGAACTACAGGATGTGTTTGAGAAGAAAAATATATTAATCACTGGAGTCCCTGAAGAACAGGAAGATAGCTGTTATGACAAAACAGCAGTTGAAGAAATCATTCATAACATCTTCCCAGAGTTGAGGATTACAGACACTGATATCCAAAAGATCCAAAGGGTCCCTGTGAAAATAGACTCAATTAGGAAAACTCCAGGATATGCTATATTTGAACTAACAAAACCAAAAGACAGAGATACAATATTGAGATCACAAAATTTTAAAAAGGTACTTACATATAAAAGTAAACATAGCAGACCAATCAAATGAGACTCTTCAAACTAGGAGAATAGGAAGGATATAGTACAAATACTCAACAGAATGAACACCTCATGAACAATATACTGTCCAGCTGGACACTCATTCAAATTTAACAGAATAGAACCTTATGGACAGTCAACAGCTTAGGAAATTCAGAGCCTTGAAAATCAGTTTTGGAGGAAGTTTTTTTTGGACCACGTGATATGAAATAAATGTATTATATGCCTTTGGAAGGGGAAAAATCTCATATGTAACAGTGAAGTTCTGATGGCTAACTCAATGATATTCAATTATAAAACAAAATTTAATACAATATATTTTAGATGCTAGAGTTGAAAACTTAGTTATGTAAATGAGAATAAGCAGTATACATATCATATCAGATGATTGGAATTTTTTATTTACATTGGCTCAAATATAAAAATAACTACAAATGGACTTGTTTATTTATTTACAATTCCATTTACTATTTCTTTACGTGTTATTGGAGCAAGCAATATGAAATAAATTTGTTACATGCCAGCCAAACATTTGGTCCGGAGGGTGGCAGGAAACCAACGGACCCTGATGGAGGGAAGGTAACATTGGTGTTGAACATTGTATGCCTAAAATAACTATCTAAACAAACAAAAAAAGAAATAATGCCCATAATAAAATATATTAATACTATGTAAAATTATTTTATTATATGTATACAAGCAATCATATTACATATAAACAATCCATGAGAGCTCTTTTTATTGAATTCTAATCAACACAAAATTCAGTTACAGTCATAAAACATAGTAACTTAGTAGCTGTGTACATTTTTAAATAATATGTCTATTTCCTAGCTTCTTTTGTGCATTGTGTGTTTGTGTGTGTTTGTGTGCTTGTGTGTATGTGAGCATATTCAGTAGTACTCAGCTTACTACTGGCTCTGTTCACAAAGACCACTCTTGCCAGGTCTAGAGGAACCATATAGGGTGCTGGGAATTGAACTGGGGTTGGTGATGTATAAGGCAAGCGCCCTACCCACTGTACTATCTCTGATATAGAATAGCTACTTAAATTGTGGATCATGTACCCATATACCATTGCATTATGCAATATGTGGGGAACCAAGCACAAAAATGCATATACACAACACACACACAGGAAACTTGTCAACAATAAACGTTA
Organism: Cryptotis parvus; assembly: GCA_021461705.1. Classification (NCBI taxonomy): domain Eukaryota; kingdom Metazoa; phylum Chordata; class Mammalia; order Eulipotyphla; family Soricidae; genus Cryptotis; species Cryptotis parvus. Next base: position 261,963 of record JAJIBD010001891.1, read on the forward strand.
TCTGAGTGTATACTGACCAAAACAATTATAAAGTAACTGTGGAATGAATCACGTGTTTTTTGGTAGCCCTTAGCAGGGTTTGTTGTTTGTCTGTTTGTTTCTTTACTGAATATGATCACGTGTCACTTGTCACTTGTCTTCCAATTGTTCATCGATTTGCTCGAGTGGGCACCAGTAACATCTCCATACGTCCTATTGCACTAGTGTAGCCCAAGGGCATCTGCTCGCTCCAGGAACATGAAGAGTCTCAGATGATTTGTTCAGGTCATGAGAATGAGGTCTATAATTGTTACTGGTTTTTGGCATATAAATACAATACAGGTAGCTTGCCAGGCTCTGCCATGCAGGTGGTTTACTCTCAGTAGTATGCTCTCATCTCTTAATATGATTAGAGAGAGGAAAAGGCCTGTCTAGTTAGCACTTATCACCAAACTTATAAAAATTTGGAGTTCTTTTGCTTTTATTTAGTTTGGGTGTATACTCAGAGGTACTCAGAGGCTGTTCCACAACTTCTGCCTGGGGTTTCACACAGCAGTGCTCAGGGGCCACCCTGGGAATTCTGGATGCAAAGAATGTGTTCAGCTCATCAAACTATCTGTCTGGTTTAGTTCTTGAGATCTTTCAAGATGTGCTCTAATAGAAACTCTCATTAATTAATATTTTTGCCACAACTAGTGATGATAATGTCTTACTTCTGGCTCGGTGCTTACTCGTGGCAGGCTCTTGCTACCATAGGGTGTGGTGATCATACCTGTTCCTTCCATGAACATGGCAGGAGCCCAACCTGCTCAATTCTATCTCTGCCCCTCTTTGAAAGTTTTAAATATACATTGTTAACGATAGTGAGTATGCTATACAATGTACATTCATGACATTTATTTTTTGTTTTGGCATGATATAAAATGTTTCTTAATGAGAAAAATTAATAATTAATGTATGATTAATATATGATAAAAATGACAGTAGTGATTAGTTTCTTGGAAACATTTTGCAAAAGAGATTTTTAATTTATGTCTTTGGGATATTTTTTAAACATGTCCTAATTAATTTTTTCAAGAACTGCGTATTATTTCCTAGTAAATATTAATTAGATAAGTGTTTATTTTAAAATAATAATATTAGAGATATAACTTACTAATTTATTATATGATGCATGTTTATTCATGATTTTTTGTTCACTGAACATTTTTTCATAAAGCCCTCCTTTGATAATACACACTGTACTGTGTAATTGATGGTAAAGTTTTAGAGAAATTATCATCCTTTATTTCCCAGCAGCTTATATTTGAAAGGACTAGATCAATAGTACTTATTCACAGAGCATTTTTCCAGTTAATTTTATATAACATCATACATTCACACAGCCTCTTCTTCACTCATCGCCTGAAAGTAAGCTTTATGGAGTAGGTGAAATAATCAGACAGTGATCCTCTGATTAGAAAGAATTTCACTAACGTGGTGGCAAGAAATAAAATGCTGTAGGCAAAAGACTGCAAATACGAGGATGGTGTTTCCAACACATCTGGCACAGGGCAGAAGTTGACGTGGGACATCGGGCTAGAAATTGACTGGAGCTAGACTCTAACAAAATTCTGGAGGATCTTGTGTACCTACAAGGCATTTGAATCTTAATCTGTAGCAGAGGCAGTAAGGAATACTGGGGATTTTTTACAAGGAATAGTCATAATCAGAGAAAGCCAAAAAAAATGAAATGCTCCAAAGAAAATTAAGACTTTGACTAAACTTTCTCAGTTTTCCAATGTTCTTATCAGAACTTAAAGTATATGAGGAAACCCAAGTTAAAAGATTACATGTCCAGCCCATCGATTTCCGATGCCTTGGCAAACAAGACAGCATCCCTGACTCTGGAAGAGCCGACGGAGGTCGGAACTCCAGATTCCTTCTCTCACTTGAGTGAGGCGTGATATTCCAAGCATAGCTCTTTGGTTCCTCTTTGGGAGACCCAAATAGCATTCTCATCCTGCTTTTATAGGGCCCAGGTCTCTGAGGCATATGTTAATGCAGGGAGAACTGGTGGAGTCAAAGAGATGTGCCCGGAGTCGGAGGTTCTTTGTCCTTTTAGCCATTTCTTCAATGTTTTTTGAAGGCATTCCATGCCGCTCTCTTCCTCCTGCACAGCTCAGGTTTTAGGTCGTTCATTATGTTGAGTTCTCGACCTAGGTACACATAACTGCTGCATTCAGAGATGTTTGTTCCATTGAGAGTGAATGGAGCCTCTGGAACTAGTTCATTTTTCATGAACATTGTTTTGTTGAGGTTAAAAGATATTACTTCTAAAGGTCTTCTATTAGCAATGTAAAGAAAATCATGGTGCTGTTTCTTCTAGATCACAGATACTCAAAGTTATGAGGCCAGAGCAATATAGTACAGTGGCTAGAATGTAATTGGCAGACCTTGGTTCAACATATTGCAAGTGGAAGAACTAGGTTACCTGATTCCTGACTCCATGAGCCCCTCCAGAGATGATCCCTGAGTGCAGAGCCAAGAGTAAACACTGACCACTGCTTGGTATGGCCCTAAAAGAAGAACAAACAAAACAATATATTGGTAAAGTCACTGTGTGACTTCTAAATTCATACCTCAGCCAAGAACATTACTGTTTCTGTGCAGGCTGTATCCTTGAAAATAAGTTAGAGTATGGAAATGTGTGTCTCAGGATAGTCTGAATAAAGTGCAACAGATAGTTGTGCTTAACAATATTTTTATTCTGGGCCTGAATTGGTAGTATAGCAGACAGAGCCCTTGCCTTGCATGAGGCCAACCTGGAATTGATTCCTGGCAATCCATAGGGTCTTCAGAACTTGCCAGGTCTAATCACTTAGCATAGAAATAGGTGCAAGCCCTGAGAACTACTATTGTGGCCTCAAACCAAAAGCAAAAAAGGTTATGCCAAAATCTCATCCTAATTTTATGATTGCTGCAGACTGTTCTCTGGAATTTATGTTCTATGTCCTCAAGCTTACTAGTGAGATGCTTGTGATCCCTTCACTTGTTATCTGACCATATCTTCCCCTGTGCCCTCTGTCTCCCTGTTTTTTCCACATTGATCATAATGAGTCATCGGTGTCCATTTTAATGTCCTTGGTATATTAAAACCTATTTTTCCTGAGAAAAATTTGACTCGTTGAATTCTGTTTGTACCATTAGTGTATTAAGATTAACATACAAATATGGTTTGAGACATTCTGTGTCTTCCTATTTGAGTGGAATAAAAGATAAAATTCACTTGTATTTACTTCATTCCACTGTGTAATTCTGCCACCCCAAATACTGAAATAAAAACTGTTTTTTACAATGTGAGTACAATGTAGAAATACTGAATTCTTAGAATAGGATTAAAGGAAATGTTTGAGAAGTCAATACAAGGTCCCATAGTTTATTAGTAACTGTAGAAACTACTTCTATTCATTCTTTTTTCTCTAAAGAGAGTATTAGTATATTTCTCCTGGAGACAGAATTGCCTATCACTGTAAACTGAGTCTTTTAATTACTTAATATATTTTCATATCTTATCGGGTGAATGTCAGCTATGGTTCCTTGGAGATAATGTGGTTTTCTATATTTTCTGTCTTTTTATTTGTAGAATGATCATTATATTTATGTCTTTCAATATGTGATTTACAACTGATATAAGCTTTTAATTTCTAAATGAATTCATTCAGTTTATTTTTAAAGTCCTAGTGATTGCTTTTTCTGAGGCTTTTTATTTACCATATCCTGTCTATATTGCCGCCAGTGTTGACTAAAAGTCTTTTCTATGATTGCTTACAATAATTTATTCATCAATTTTTTGTCTCTTCTAAATTATCTACAATGATTGACAATTTTTATGGCACATTTTCACTCTGCTATTGAGAATATAATTACTCTTTTATCTTTGGCTTTATATTAAATTTCTTATTCATTCTGCAACAGTGATTCTCACCAGAGAATCACTTTTAGGCCCTCATTATCTGTAAAACTTCTGGAAATTATCTGAAGCACTATTTATTTTTTTTCTCACAAATATGTTTAAATATAATTGTTGACATCTTATGGCAATGTGCTTATTATGTGCAGTTGTTAAGAACTAAATCTTTGGAATAAGAGAGTCCTTAGCTCTGAAGGTAGGAACAGATATTATTTCAAGAATATCTTTTCTAATATAAATAACATTCATCTTAATCTCAAAGTCTATGGTGAGTAAATTAGAAAATAACTGTGAAAACGTTTTGTCTAGGCCCTGAAATTTAGTGTGAATTCAAAACAAATTAGCGTCTTTCAGTAAATTTTTGCATATTTAAAATTTACATATAAAGTTCTTATGGCATTTTATTTGTTTATTAAATATTTTCATCATAGAAAGTTCCATCATAGAATATTTTTGGAATTTATGTTCATTTTGTAGCTTTAATACAGAGAAGTCTATGCCAATTTAGAATTCCAGGAAAATATACATTATGTATTAAAGAAGTGATTTTGTTACAGATGGCTTATCCATTTATATATATTGGCCAATGTTAAAAAAATTCTTGAAGATCAGATGCCTGTAGTGGTAGTGGGAAATTTTCACCAGGGATTAGGTAGTTGTAATTGAAAATAAGGCATCTAAGAATTATAGTCCATGTCATATTTTCCTCTGGTATTTTGTTGCTTTTAAAACTGTGAAAACAATAGTTGTTTTTTTTTCCCTAAAAGAAGTGTGAATGCATAATAAGTTATTTTAGTTCTCTGATAAATTTGTTTCTAAGTGGTAAAGGATTTGAATATAATTTTAGATCATAAATCTGGTCTTTAAATTATTTTTCCTGGAGTGTTTTCTTCTGCACTTGGATGAAAGATGGCTTGTATTGAGCAGTAACAATCTGGCTATTTTGCATGTTCAGTCTGATAGGCAGATTTCTACAACTGCAGTTTTTTTTCTGAGCAATAGTAAAAATGAAAAATTGAAGCATGTGAAACTTGCTGTTTTTTTTATTTTTTTCCCCCCACCCCCCCCCCCCCCCCCCCCCCCCCCCCCCCCCCATGCATTTTTTTCTTCTTCAATTTGATGTTTGATTCCATATTTTAAAAAAAGTTAAGGATAATAAAGTAAGAGAGAATAAGGCAAATTGTTCCTGTTGAAACACTTGGATAAGACAAAGATTTAGTATTATCTGAGTAATTGAGTTTCATAAGGTGACTATGTCTATCTGTTTCATAAATTGTGTGTTAAATATTTATATAAGTATATAAGTAGTGCTATAAAATATATATCATACATATGGACAAGTTATTACATTAACACTGTTGTTCATGTCTTGATAATATTGATTCAAAGTTGAGGTAAAAAAATGTGGTTAAGCTTTTTTTCACACAATTTTTTTTTTTGCTTTTTCGGTCACACTTGTAATGTTCAGGGGTTACTCCTGGCTCTGCACTCAGGAATTACTCCTGGTGGTGCTTAGGGGGACCATATGGAATGCTGGGGATCGAACCCGGTTGGCTGTGTGCAAGGCAAATGCCCTATCCGCTGGACTATCGCTCCAGGCCCTTTTTTCCACACACTTTTTACAAAATACCTCGAAGGTCCTGAGATTTGATGCTTGAAAAGATTTATATCCGTTTAACATGTTTTCATTATACCACCATGAGATATACAATTACAAAGATGTTCATGTTTGTTGGAAAGGATAATACCAGTTTAGAAGATTTATATACTTTATGATCAAAATATCCCACATGTTTCAGAGATATAATTTGAAAATTACTATAGGAATCTGAATTTTTATGCCTTTCCAATCCCCAAAATTCTTAAATGTAGGGCTAAAAAATTCTGTAGTTCTTAGAAGGTTAATCTTGGTAATTTAGGGACACAAAATATTTTTTTGATTGTGTCTCACACTTTCTAGCACCTCTTAAGTTCAAAGACTTGTCTGTCAAATAAAATCGCTTTTATTTCGGTGGTGCTGATAGCTTAGAATTCATTCTGACCACTGTGATTTAACTGAGCAATCCACGTAACTCCAAAGCACACAATTCAGATTACATGGCTTTTTATTCATGCTGTGTAATCCCATTGTGGATTGGTTATTCTCTTGCTGACTGCTAAGAAGTAACATTATTTTTAGCATGCTTTGTAAAGCATGCCCGAGAATGAAACATAAAACCACATAATTGAGTCACCTTGCTGAATTTAACTTTGTGAATTATTGGTTTCCTGAGAGGTAGTCTAATATCTGGATGGAGACAAATAAATCTCAAATTTAAAGTATCTCATTGGGCATTTCTGTTTCATATAATGACTCTCCTAGATTGCATGACAAAGCTATCAGTAAACACAGACTCTGAGTTTGCGCACATTGCTACCCCCACAGAATTCATCATCACAACATACAGACTTTGATGGTTTTGATTTGTTACCTTGAGTCTTTGTGTCAGTCTGTTGATTTATTATAGGACTGAAAAACAATAAATGTTGTTTTCAAACATTTTAAGATTCATAGGTGCTTTCTATTGCCAGTGATTTCGATTTAGATCAGAATTTTCCTGAGAAAGGACATCTATGAGGTACTCAATGCTTTTCTTAGATCAATTATTTTTTGTGAGGAGCTCCAATGGCACAAGGTTAGTGCGTGATACTTATATGGCAGTAAGTATAGAGGAGATAGCATGAGAAATGAAGAATAATTCAAGTCTTGTGGAAGTACCTGGAAGATGGCTTATGACATAAGGCACATGCCTGGAAATTGGTAGGTCAGAAACTTAAACTCTGGTGCCACTAAGGCAACAGTATGGCAGGACAGTGATTCTGAATATGATCCTCAGAGAAGAGCCTGCAAGATGGCTTAGTGGTTGAAAAAGAGCCAGGGAAAATGTGAATCATTAGCTCAATTTCTTATTTCCCTTGGCCTGGGATCCCAACTACAGTGAAAGATAATGTCAGAACTCTGAATTATGGGGCTGGAGAAAAGTGCAACCGGTAGGGCACTTGCCTTGCCACGCAACCAACCTGGGTTTGATATAAGGCATCCCCGTGCCCCTCCCCCATCAAGCCTCCAGCAGTTATTTCTGAGTTCAGAGTCAGGAGTAAGGCCTGAGCGTCACCTAGTTTGATCCAGCACTGCCTTTCCCTCTCTCCCCCGTCCCCACAGGAGAAATGCCTATGAAGAGGAAATTTTGCAGCTCTTTCTAGTTTTCCAGAATTTTTTTTCGAGTGGACGAGTCCCAAGAGTAACAGACCTGATGGTTCAGTGTTCAGGCTGCCAATCAAGTGCTGCTCAGAACCAGTAATTCCGAGGGCCACCAGGACAATATTTGTGGTAGTCGGGGTACCATGCTTTTTCTGGGGAGGGATTAAGTTTAGGACTAAACTGTGTGAAGGCATGTGCCTCTTTACTTTCTCTCCAGGTTGTTCTGTATGGTCAGTTTTAAATGTGGAGATGATTCTACAAAACTTAAGTACAAATTATTAGTCTTTTTTAGAAATTGTAAAGAAATTTTAGTAGAAGTGAGAATTGCTAAATATGTCTCAGTAGTTTTACAATTATATATATATACATACATATACACATACATATGTGTTTGTTCTCCATACAACTTCCACATGCATTTTCACATTATAATGAACAAAAAGCCTGAGCTTGAATTATTCACTATGAAAATTCTTATTTGAATTAAATGTATTTTTTAAATATTATATAGTATAAAGGTTACTTTCTCTAATATAATTTTCATCAGTACAGAATAAGTTTTCTCAAATATGAATGTTTGGGGCTGGGTGTTTGGTCTCTGAGCTAGGCTCACGGGGCCTGGAAGCACTACGGGAACACAAACCAATGAAGCTGATGATTCAGTACTAGAATGTGAGGATTTGGTGCTGCTTGGCATATGAGGTTCCAGGGATCACCAAGATCACAGTGGTGCTTGGGGTTTTTCTGGTATATATCTGGCATCATGAAGTCATATCGCCTGAGACCCAGTAATGCACATCATGGTATGCATACCACTGTACTATCTCCTAACCCATACATATGCTTCTTGTAAGAATGCACTGTCTGTCACTCATTAAAGTATTATATGTCACAAACAACCTTTCAAACACACCCAAGGCTGCATAACACACAAACACTACACTGTATTTAGCTATGATTGCTGGAGTTCATTGATACCCTTACTATTCAACCTGCCCATCTGAATAATTGGAGAAAGACACTAGACAAGGTAATTATATGACTGATTCTCCAGTAAGCAGGCAGACTATAAGTAGGCCTCTGAAAGGTCATTCTTAAAAAAATAATGTTTCCCTCCACAACTTTTGTGGGGTGTTAATGGTGAGAAATAAGTTGTTTGAAAATAGAGTCCATTAATTTGCAATTGAGATTTAAGAATGTAATTGGATCCTTATCAACTAATTCTCTGTAAGCTAATGTAACTGCAAATTACTGTTATTGGTTACACTTAGACTTATTGGAATTTAATTTTGTCTCAAATTAGAAAGTTAAGAACATATTTACAGAAGCCAACTTATTTAATACTTTGCAATGTATGTCTCTGATAGCATTATACATAGAGTGAGTCCCCAGTAAGTTATTATAATAGACGACCAGTTATTCACAGTTGGATGGAAAAGATATAAGCAAGATGATTTTCGGTACTTACATTTAGCCATATGAAAACGAACTGAAAATCAAATTGCAGTCAATATTGCATTTCACAGAAACATAAAAGTGAACTTTTTTAACACTACACTTGCGGGAGGATTATTTAAATTTATAATCTATAATGACATAAAACTTTTATCTTTGTAGTTAAAGGAATCCTCATGAACTTAGCATTGCAGTTTTTAGTCTCATGGAATTTAGAGTTTAATTCAAATTCTTTAATATTATGTTTTTGGATATGTTCCTACCACCAACGAGATTCTCTCTCATTTCATCTCCCTCTCCATTTCCTCTGGTAAACACAGTTTTACTCATTCAAGAAGTTAGTTTTGTGATTTCCATACTTTTTTACTTTACATTAGTAAGTCATATTTGACACATGAGTGAAATCGTCTAAAATTCCATACATTTAATCCATAAAGCCATAATTCCATATTTTCACATGGTATCGTCATATTTCAATGAGTATATGTACCGAAACTCCTTTATCCGGTCATCTGTTTATGGGCATTTAGACAAATTTAACTATGACATTTTAGTATTGTGAATAATGCTGCTTTAAACATTAGGTATAGAGATGTCATTTAAAATTAATGTTTTTATAAGTTTCAGATAAATGTAGAATAGTAATATTACTGGATCAGATGGTACCTCTGTTTTTTACTTTGAAAAAGTATCTTTAGGCCATTTTACATAGTTTCAACAACACATGTCATGCATGTATCTCGGGGACCTACTCCCATCTCCACTCTTGGGGATATTTTTGACTATATCTGGGGTCCATGTGGCTTCAAGAATCGAAGTCATATATCCTGCTTGCAAAAAATGTGCTCCAGCCATTAAGCTATTCCTCTGACTATTATATTTAAATTTTTATTGAAGTTTACCAGGATTATATTGCCTCCATGTACTCACCAGTACTTTGTTAAAACTTCACAACTTCTCTCATTAGGTGTGCAGTGGAATATCTTGGTTATTAGATATGAAGCCTCACAGTGCTTTTTAATTTCATTTATAAAGTTAATTAATTGGCCAATGAATAAAATTTCAGGAATTTTTTATGATATGTTACTCTGATTACATTAAATTACCTTACAAACTATGATAACATAAAATTAACTTAGACACTGTGAAGACACATTTGAAATGATTTCAAATTTGTGCAAGTCAAAGAAATTAAATAGAACTTTGGAAGTACTGTTACAATAGGCTGAGACCAAGCATGCAGTGCAAAAAAAGTAACTTAAAATAGTTATACCTGTTTGTGTGTAGTGTTTACTTATTTCCAGAACTAGGACTGACAATGTGATAAACTGTCATCTCTACCGTAAACCCTCACCCTTGCCTTTCATTTTGCAAATGAGCAAGCAAGTGGCCTGTTTTTAACACATGGACCATTAACTGCCTTCTTCTATTTGCATAGTAATGATAGTGAACCAATGGTGATTTACTGCTCTGACTTGTATCATAAATAACAGATCATTTACGCTACTAATTACACTCATTTCCATATCAATAATGCATTCTGGGTTGGGTTGGACTACTGTGCTTGAAATGGAATAGAATGACAAATTGATTCTCTTTTGAAAGGGTGTTAAACAGGCATCCATTGCAAGTTAATACTATTAAGTAATGTTATAAGTGTGAATGATATTTTTATACTTTACCATGTAACTTGAAATTTTCCCATGAGCAAGCACACGTGAGTAAAGTTTGTTTATGTCTGTGGATGTCTGTGTGTAAGAATAAGTTGGTTAGAATATGAATTATTTCTGAAGTCTCTGTTTCATGTGTATTTTGTGGGTGAGCCAGTAGCTTTTTAAAACAATGATCTGATTATAAAACGAATTCCACAATTTTTTAATAGTTATTTTTTGAAGTATGAGCTTTATTTAAAAAGACTGGTCATGAAATAATGTGAACAGATACTATAAATACGTCATTATTTCTACAGTATCATCAGTGTTCATTATAAGCCTAATAAATCAGTGGTATTATATAATCACACAACATATAAAGAGAAACAGGATTTTTTTTCAGATGTTTTTGTTTTTGGGTAATACCTAGAGGTGCTAAGAATTTACTCCTGGCTTTGCAATCAGGGGTCAGTCTTGGTTGGGCTTAGGGAACCAGGAATGGTACTGGACAACCCGTACCTACATTCAAGGCAAGTAATCTGCTCCCCACTGTACTATTGCTCCAGTCCCCTAGGAATTTACACTGGTGTTTGTGTGTGTGTATGTGTGTGTGTGTGTGTGTGTGTGTGTCTGTCTGTCTGTCTGTCTGTATCTGTGTCTGTGTGTGTGTGAGTGTATTCATACATGTTGACTTGTGGAAAAAGAAAAAGACAAAGGAAAGGAGAGGTAACGCTTTTGAAAAACTTTCAAGAAAATAATAGCTAATGTTTTTTATCCAAGGAAAAATACTGAACATTGAAATATTTATTTAGCAGAAAGTACTCTATAAGAGCTAATTCATGCTTATTATAAACACAAGCTTTAAATAATCATTTTACATATATTCTGCAATAGAATGCATTTAAGAAGTACATAAACTAGATGTATTTTAAAATTAGACTTAGGCCTTCTAAAATATCATGTTCAAACTTAAGAGTATTAAATGGTAGCAAATAATATAACAATTCCGAACAAAATGCCTGTAAAGTATTTTATTGTAAAGTAAATGTTATAGATGGTGAAAAGTCTTGAATCATAATTTTTTAATAAGAGGAGATATTTCTGAAGCTAAATAGTTCACCATGTTAAAATTGATTCAAGAGAATACTTTCTGCATATAATTGAACTAAGGAGCTAATAATTCACATGATTAGGTTACTTACCCTGCATATCAAGAATTTACTTATTACATTTCAGAGGGCAGTGATAAAGGAAAAGCATAAACTTCCCTATTTCGTCAGCAGGAAAATGTTAGAAATGAATCAGGAATAATAATTCAGTAAAGTATTATTCATAGATAGATTCTTTAATATATACAAGAACTGCAACCAACAAATAGAACGAGTAAGTGAATGAATGATAAATTTCTAGCACATTTAACTTACCAAAGAGCTGAAGAATACTTCCCACTGGAACAACATTATTATTTTTGTATATATTTTATTTCATGTGACTAAATTGCAATTAATATTGTATTAATATAAAATGTTTTATTTTGAGGAATGTTTTTGTTATTGCTTTTGTAAATAGCAATTGCCATAATGCCTTTTGGATTGTAACAATGTATTTATTATCAGATATGTTTTGTGAGACCATGTTTTAAATTTCAAAAACACAAGGAATATTTATTGATCAGTCTCCCTTAACTCCTATATTCTAGTTCTGTTTTTTTTTTTCTGGAATACACAATCTTATCAGTTCTTTTTCTTTCAGGCATATTTTATGATAAAAAATTCAAATCGTGCAATTTGCTTTAAATAGCATTTAAAGAAAATTATTTTCTCTTAGTACATAAATTGACATTTTAACATTTAGGATTTCACATATATGCATACATATTCAGATACATGTAAAATCAAAATGATGTTTTTAGTAAACTTTATTTTCTTTCATATAAAGGATTTCTTGAAGATCAGTAATTAGCTATATTTACATTCAAAAAACTTAGTATTGTTGGTAGTTGTTTTATATTTGTAAACGGTCCTTAGTAAATCTTAGAAAAAATTCTTCTTTCAACTTTAAAGCAATGTACAGTTTGTCCAATAAAATAAGTTAAAATAAATTTTCCATACATGTCTGTATTTTTACTTCTAGACGGTATTGTTTTCATGAATGTATTACTAGCATTCACTGTCACTTATATCATTATTCTGTATATTTCAACAGAATGAACATGGGATACTGTATATTGTAGAAAAAAAGTCATTGAAACATTACAAATGATCTTCATATATAAGCTTTTTATTCTGAAGTTTAGCAGAAGTTCCCCAGTACTTAAACAAGATTACTTATGGACCTTTGAATTTCCAACTCTTTCCTTTCCCAGTAAAACCTCCCTCCCTAAACCCATATTCAAACCTAGAGTAGTTTAGTTTTTACTCTAGGTCAGCAGCCAATATCAGTTGAGTCCAATTCCTTGATCTAATGCAACTCTGCTGCAAAGATTGAGTGTATTCATTTCACTATTTGTCAGCAGATATGTAAGTTGAAAAATGGCAAGCCTGTCATTTTTTTATATCTCCTTGAAAAGTTATTTCCTTCTGATTGGAAAATAAAAGTAAGTGAACTTTTGTGCTTATAAATGTACTATATTAATATCTTTTTGAATGTCTAAGGTTTAGTTGAATGGAGAATGACTCAGAATCAATGGGAACGCCACAGAATTTTGCTGAATCTTTAGGCTCCCGTAGCATGAGGGAACCATCGGTATAATGTCAGATAGTACCATGTATAACAAAAAATAGGAACTACATAAGTACTTATTGACTAACCAGCCTATAGACTTGACAGTAAAACTAGGGTCTACTATTGATTCCAGTGGATACGTGGGCATCTTGGTAATAGGATAATCATATGTATGTATAGCAAATCTGCTTTACTCCCAGACATGCAGGTAAAAAGATGAATTTCTTTCTATAGATAATATCTATATCTAGATAATATATATATAGATAATATATCAAAGGGGATCTAAAATGTTGAAAAATGAGTTTTATATTCAAATTATTTAAACAGCATTTAGATATTTAGAATTTTATTACACAATTTATTACTTAAAAATCTCATGTTATATGATTCAAAATAGAACTCCAAAATGTTATTCACAATTTAACACTATATATTTTTGGTATCTTAAAGCAAAATTTACAAGTCACAAGATCATTACCATACTGGCTCAATATGAATATCTTAATCCAGGTGATAAATTATTCCAAGTCAGTTACGGTCAACTTTTTTGGGGGTAGTGAGTGATCTTACTTGCTCAGGGGCTTGACAAGGTATTGAAAATCAGTTCCAACAGTGTTTATGTGTCAGAGCTTAGATTCAGTTCTCCTACATGCAAAGTATGTGAACTAACTGATTAAGTTATCTGCCTGTCCCAGTGTTTCTTTTAGAGTTGTTTTGATGGTCATGATTCTGAAAGAGTTCAGTCATACACAGTTCGCTTACTGTCCGTGGATTTGAATTATGAAATAAATACATTTATCTTGGTGTGAGGAGTAGTAATACATATCATGTATTTTACTGTCATTTACAAATAAAAAAATAGGGTTATAGAGAATTGAAAGTCTGACACTTTTCTGAAAGTTACCAGAATATTAAAAAGTTTAGTGTAACACTTTCCGACCTATAAATTTGAAATAGATGCAGAAAGTATGATGAAGACTACAAGAGTATGATACCCGCACGGCAGAGCCTGGCATGCTACCCATGTCGTATTTGATATGCCAGATACCAGTAACAATTATAGACCTCATTCCCATGACCTGATGGAATGGTTTGAGGCTCTTTATAGTCCTGGAGCAAGCAGATGCCCTCGGGCTCTACTTGCATGAGACAGGATGTATGGAGATGTTACTGGCGCCCGCTCGAGCAAATCGACGATGAACGGGAAGACAGTGACAGGGACAGTGAAAGATGCAGAAAGAATTTCAAATAATTTGGGGGGTGGGCCTGGGGTCAGGTAAATGCAGCTAGGAGCCTTACATCTGGCTCTGACTATAGGGATCACTTCTGTTGTTTTTCAGGGGATCATATGATATGTCAAGGATCTAACTCTGTTTGGCCACATGCAAACAGGTGCCCTGAAAACTGTATTATTATCGCAGGACTGTATCAGAAATACTCTTAAAGTGTAAGATAAATTACAAGGGACAGAGATATCACATAGGGTCAATGCTTACATAGTAGAGTTAATAAATACTATTTAAATAAAATTCAGGCAAAAATACAGGATATCAATTTTACTTTCTACATGTCAAGGAACTTGATGTAAAGTTTCATTGAAATTTTCCTATTTTTACTGAAATTCAATATTTGATAAATTTAATTATTACTGAATGAGTTCTGTGGACAATGTTAGAAATTTCTTCAAGATTAAAAACTTCAGAAATATGACTTGTCCAAGGAGTAATAGTCTTACATTGAATTCTATTCCTAATTGTGGGTTATGTGTGATATGTCTGTGTGATATGTCATTTATTTCTTATTGAAGAAAATACTTCTATTAGAGTTATTATTTAATTTTTATTGTAAGAGACAATTTAATTAAGAGTAAAGCTTAAATATTGATTTCTTTGAATATTCCTTCCTGTTCTTTATATTTTTTTAATGTTTTAGCAGTTCAAGAGAAAAAGCCTTTTGTAAGTTTCCAGTGAAGAAGAATGATTTTTAGAGAAAACAGACTTTGATAGTAAAATACTATCATGTGTATATTATGAAAATTTGGACTTCCAATGTTAGAGAACACAATTATTTGGACTTCTTTTATAGTAGTAATTATATCTTATATTACTAATTTGGAGAAATTTTAAAGCATTACTGAATAAATTAAATTTGAATTTGCCAGAAACTGTATTTTATATCAATAAATACTTCAGAAATTGTTATTTAAATTTAACATTATGATATGATAGTGGGAACTTATTCCCATGCCTTTTCATAATCGCAAGTTAAGTTGAAATGTATCTGAGGCTGAGGAAGGAGAGAGTGAAGGTAAGTAACATCCCTTGCTTGTAGCTGTCCTGTCTTGAATCCTGGCAACACATATGGTCTACTGAGAGTGTTAGGGGTCACTCCCTGAGCACAGGAACACCACTGGGTATGGACATAAATGTCTCCTCTTCGCATACAAAATATAGAAGTCTGTGAATATATCTCAATTTTTGTTATTAACAAAGTAGTCTTTAGGTCAAATATATTATTGTGGCTGCTAATTGATAAAATTATTGGTCAGATCTGAAAGGCATAGGGGAAAACAGTATTCATTGAAACTCGAATAAATTTTGTTGTGACTACCAAATAACCATTAACTTCAAATTCCTTTTATGTACATTTATTCTCTTTCTGTATTTTTGGTTATCTTTTGCTGATTTATGAAAATATAAAGTAAATTGTTTTGTTTTTCCTTTAACTTAAGGATTGCTAGAATTACGGTATTGCCACAAATTCTGCTGGTTAAAAACTGTGAAAGAAATTAGGCAGTACTTTCTGACTTCAGTTCAGAGAGTAATGCACAAGATAACCCCTCAAATAAGCTACCTAGTTATACACGTTGTTCGTCTCATTTAAACATAGTAACATGAGATCAATCTGTTGACTTTTTTTACTTTTTCTTGAATTTTTTATAGTAAGCCTCCTCATGATACTATCTTAACCATCTTATTAATGTTATTATCATGAGAGTTTGTATGAAACAAAGTGGAAAACATTCTAATTTATTAAATGAAGTTGAATTTGGTATGATTTAGGATTTAATATAATAGTTCTGTCTGGAGATTTAGTCAAGATTTGAGACACTGTGAGAGAAAATCTGGTAATAAGCATTGGGTGAGAGAATTATTGTTGCTGTTGTGCCTGTAGATTACAGTGAGGAACAAACTTCTTGCACAGATTTGGTATCAGTCAAATACAGACAAAATACATGCACACAAATACAGTCAAAATACATACACACAAATAAAGACACACCCACACACAGACATCCCCAACAACACACACACAATTGACATACATGTCAGTAACATACTACAATAGTAACAATCATGTAGATGGAAAAGTTGATTTTTGATATTTAACAAATTTCATTAGGTGTTTAAACTTTCGAATTATGTAAATAAATGCATTGGAACTAGTACCAAATGTAAATGCGATTGATTTAAGAATAAGCCTGTTATAATTCGAGTTTTACTTCAGGTGTTATTCGTAGCAGAAATAAAAGATCTTGAAAATGAACAGACATTTCAGAACCCCTCTCCTAAAGGTTGCATCTATTTGCAAGTCTCCAGTGGTGCAAGCCAGACTTCTCTTGTAAAGAAATGAAAGGATGCTTCAAACAGTGCACCATTGTGCATTTCTATGAGAGGCAGGAAACTGGAGGGCTTGATGTGTATCTTAATTCCTCCACATCTTATCTTTGCTGCCATGTTTTCAACAGCCTCTTCATTTGGATGTGGCAGATAAATCGGTATGGGTGGACCCAGTGGGAGGGTGTCTTTCCATTGAATCAGTTGGCAAGGAATGATGCTTCAGTAATCACTCCCCATGTTTTTTCCTCAATCCCATTAGAAATACTAATGCAAGTCAATAGAAAGTATTGGTGATAGCCCCAAGTGTGGCTTTTTTTTTTCTTGAAGCCTTTGGAGTGGGCTAGGTCGAAATTTATTCAAACATGTAATTGTACACCTGGCTATAAAATAGACATCACAAAGAAGTGGTTAAACATTTTTTTTCTTCCTGATTCAAATTATATAAAAGTATTTCCTCTCATTTCTTAGATCATTCCTTCCTCTTCTATTATGCCTAAACAACAAATGATGTTTGACAGGAAAATTATGCCTACACTCACCACAGTAGCATGAAAGTCTCATCAGACAGCTCGTGAAATAATAATCCAATTCTGTTTAATAGATTTAAAGACTTATTTGTTGTGAAACAAAAAACGTGTTACTCCTACTTGAATTAGCATTGGGTTGGCAGAGCTTAAGGCAACTTTTGGCCTAGTTGATGTTTGGATTCAATTCTTTGAATGTTTATTTCAGCCAAATGTCTAACCAGACAGAAATCTGTGCATGTATCCATTTATTGTGACAACAACTACATCATTAAGCAAACCAGTCTGATCACAGACTACATGTTAGCCTGTATTTCTTTTTTCTAGCTTTCTTAATTTGATTTACTGTATATTTATGATCATAAAAATAGAAAAAGAGGTAAGAGCAAGTGTATTTACTCAGTTCTAATTTCTGTATATTGCAAAACTAGGGAGGATTAGGGGGTAAACTTTTTTTTAATTAAAATCAGAGGTTTTGAAGTTACAAATCCGACTTAACAATTTTGTTTAAAATACTAACGTTGAAGTGTCAAATTTCTTTAAACTTGCCAAATTATAAAGTTCCAGGTTCTTGGAATGAGGCAATGCAGTGTCATATTCAGTTTTTATAGCATTTCGGACGCTAGAAGGAAGATCACCTTTCAATTTACAGAGAAACTACATACATGCAAGACAGAACAACCAAGTAAAAGCTAAATTGCAAATGTGAAATCATCTTGATTTGTAAAGCTCTAAGTTAAAAGAATATAGAATGAAATCAAGCTTGAACGCTGGCTCGGCGGCGCCGACAACTTGGACCAACACGAAGTAGCCTTGCATCTGGGATCAGGAAAGAAGAGCCTCAACTGTCCTTCAGGCTTGACAGGAAGCGACCCGGGGGCGGGATGACACTGGGACCAGGTACACCCCAGCGTCCCACGCATTACATGCCCAGCCCATCTGATTTTCGATGCCTTGGCAAACGAGACAGCTCCCCCTGATTCTGGAATAGTGATGGAGGTCGGAACTCCGGATTCCTTCTCTCACTTGAGTGAGGCGTGATGTTCCAAGCATAGCTCTTTTCGATTCCTCTCTGGGAGACCCGAATAGGATTCTCATCCTGCTTTTGTAGGGCCCAGGTCTCTGAGGCGTATGTTAATGCAGGGAGAATGGTGGAGTCAAAGAGATGTGACCGGAGCTGGAGGTTCTTTGTCCTTTTAGCTATTTCTTCGATGCCTTTGAAGGCATTCCATGCCGCTCTCTTCCTCCTGCGCAGCAAAGGTTTTAGGTCATTCATCATGTTGACTTCTCCACCTAGGTACACAAAACTGCTGCATTCAGAGATGTTTGTTCCATTGAGAGTGAATGGGGCCTCAGGAACTAGTTCATTTTTCATAAACATAGTTTTCTTTAGATTCAGCTGTAGACCTATCTTTCCACATTCTCGGTCAATGTCAGCCAGCATTTGTGCCGCTTGGCTAATGTTTGGTGTTATTAGAACGATGTCATCAGCGAAGCAGAGGTGGTGTAGTTGCCGACCATCTATCTTCACTCCCATTCCTTCCCATTCTAATTGTCGCATGATGTTCTCGAGGGTGAATGAAATATAATATTTATAACCTTTCACTTATAAGACAATTAATCTGTCAAAAAAGAGACTTTACAAAACATTTCTCTACATAAAGTGTGCTGAGTAGTATTATTTAGTGGTAAACACTCTTGAGAAAAGGATATGAAGGGGCCGGAGCCATAGCCCAGCATGGGTAGGGCGTTTGCCTTGCACACGGCCGTCCGATGCTGGCCCGAATTCAATCCCGGCATCTCATATGGTCCCCGAGCACCACCAGGAGTAATTCCTTAGTGCAGAGCCAGGAAAACCCCTGAGCATTGCTGGGTGTGACCCAAAAAAAGCAAAAAAAAAAAAAAGTTATATAAATATTAGCAGTCAGGAAATTACAAAGAGGGATTCCTGTAAGTGATATTATTCTGTTTTATGTGCTTTTGCATGTATTACATGCATATATATATATATATGTATATATATATAATTTTTGGGGGTTTGAACCACACCTAGCAGTACTGCAAAGAGGTATTTCTGGTTCTCTGCTCAAGAATTACTCCTGGTAGTGTTCAGGGTACTATATGCTGTGCTGGGTATCATGTGTGGACAAATGCCTTATTTCCTCTACCTATGCTCTGGCCCATGAATATGTATATTTTTTTAAATTTATTTAACCTTATGTTAATTCTAGTTTAAGTCACATGTAATAATATTAACTTTTCTGCATATGTACCTGTTTAAGTATATGTTATACCTGTCCTTGTTATTTGTGTCATTTCTGGAATATTTTCACATTATATATTTATTATATGTCTAATAACAGAAGCAACTCATTGATATTTTATTCCCTTTTCATAAGTGAAGCAAATAATAACCGGTTAGACTGAGATGACATTATTACTATAGTATATTATCCTGAATTATTTTTATCATTTTATTCATTTGATTTATTCTTCATTTACTTTCGCTACAGATAATGCATTAACATCAGTTGAAATGTGAAGTTTCATGAGTCTGTAAATGCATACATCATTCACCCTGCTTATAAAAGTATAATTCAATTAAAATAATTTTGTTAATGCATATCAAATGCTCAAAATAAGTGACGTAGAATGATTGATCTGCACTGGATATTGATTTCAAGCACATGTCCTGTTATAGTAGATAGTATATAGGAATATTTTTATACTTGCTTTCCTTTTTTAGTCACTGTCATGATCATTATAATTAAACTTTGATAAAAAAGGAACTATAATATTGAGAATATGAGATATATTAATGGAGACTCATATTGTGGATTATTTTAATGTTATATTAAGAGGCATAAAGATCTCTCTTACTAATTTGAAAACAAAGTTAATTGAGCAATGGGTTTGGTAGAATTGACAGGACAGTGGGTAGGACACTTGCCTTATACATTACTGACCTGCACCTAATCCCAGCATACTGTATGGATCCCAGGAGCCCAATGAGTGTAGAGTCTGGAGTAAGCCCTGAGCACTGCTAGATGTGCCCCTCCCCCCAGAAGGAATTAGGAAACTAGGTGTAGAAGGATTTTAATATCCATTAAGGAATTTTAAAAGTGTGAAATACTGTACTCTCTATCCATATACTTAAAAGCAGTGTAGATAGAATTATCCTATTCATCAGCTTAGTGTACATTGCAAAAGTTTCCCAGTAAGTTATAAGTATTTCATTATCTGTTTTGAAAACGTGCCAGTATGGAACAGAAATGCATTTAAATAATTTGTAAAACAAATTTTAATTCATTTCCAATTACAAATGCAATTGAATACAATTGGAAAGTGGTTTTCATTTCAGACCTAAAGACAGCAGGAACCAAACTCCAAAGTACAAGACAGTTGTGATCAAATTGAAGGAAGAAAACAAGGAGACTTATATTGGTTTTCTTAAGGAGTTAATCATATGTTAAAAAGGAAAATTGAAGAAGGAATAAAAGGAGAAGAATATCCATCCTTGGCTCTTTAGGAAGAGAGATCTGTAGAATATCCATCCTTGGCTATCTAGGAAGGTGTGTATGTGGGAATGATTTTCTCCGTGATTTGCCTAGATTAGAATAGGTTTATTATTTTGAAGAATAGCTTGTATGTGAAAGATAGGCTTACTCACTCACTTAAATTTGATGTTACCAAGGCATGATGATTTTAGACACACAGATTCAAGAAAAAGAATAAACCTTTCCCCTTATCCAAGAAAAAAGAATATGTTTTTTTCCGTGGACAAGATGACGGCTATCAGAGAGGCCTAGTTTCCTTAAGTCT
Source organism: Cryptotis parvus (assembly GCA_021461705.1). Lineage (NCBI taxonomy): Eukaryota > Metazoa > Chordata > Mammalia > Eulipotyphla > Soricidae > Cryptotis > Cryptotis parvus. The sequence continues at coordinate 282,935 of JAJIBD010001891.1, forward strand.
TTTTCCTGTCCACAGGGAGGTCTGGAGAGTAAAAGTACTCTTTGCAGAGACAAATTGCATACACCACAAAATAATATGGACTGAAAGTGTTGCTTCACTCATTTTCAGAGAAACGCTAGACAGGAGAATTCCAGCTAATGGAAACAGGAGAGATAGGAGAGTGTTGGGGGGGGGGGGGGGGGGGGGGGAATGTGGCTTCCTTATAGAGCTCTTGAAAGCCCAGGATAGAGGAACCATTTCAAATAATTCACAAACTCTGCTTCAACACTAGATCTTCATTAATTGAGTGAATGTGCTTACATTCTCCCTCTCTTTGAAGCTCACCTAGAGGATTTTAGAAACTGATATTTGTGTCCTGTGAAAAAGTGGATAAATCCATAACCTAGGGTAGTAAAGAAGCCATTATATCCCTTTCTTTATCATTAGTGCTTATTTATCAAAATAGCAATAATTAAATGAATATTTGTCCTTTCGATTGAAAGGACGTTGAAAAACTAATTTTCAAGCTAGCAATATATAAAAGTATCTAAAACTTGGTTTTATTTGGTTCTTTAAAAATAAAAATTAAAACATTTTTGGTCTCAACTCAATTTACCCATATTACTTAAAGTGTTACTTTAATTGAATCAATTTTATTATAAAATCAAAAAAGTTTTGTTAAAATAGTTTTGATTGTTTTACTTAAAAGTATCTTTTAATATAAGGGTTTTTAAACAAACAGCAATTTAGATATATAGGGTGATCTAAAATTATTTAGTTCTCAAATTTTATTGTAATAGTATTATTACATTAATTTATACATAATTCATTGTTTTATAAAGTTAATGTTGGTATGTACTACTGTACAATTTCATGCATTTGTTATACTTTTTATCAAATTACGCCTACCATCAAAATGCCACTATCTTTCCACCATAATTCAGTGAACCTTATAAGTCTATTCACCCTTAAACCTTCAGTCACTTGAGGTTTTTTTGTTATTGTCAGAAGTTTGTTTCTATTGGATTTTTATTGTTCCATTCTTGGTTTCTTTTTAGACCACACATGAGTGAGGTAGTTTGCTATTTGTCTTTCTCCTATTTGTTATTAAATTGGCATTTCCTATTTTAGCCATGTTGTAATAAAAGACAAGTCTTCATGTTTAAAGCTGAGTAGTATTCCATTATGTGTATAAACATCACCTTAATTACTCTTAATATCTTGGTAGTATCTATCAGTTATTGTAAATAGCTAGCAATGAACACAAATGTGTGTATCTTTTCAAATTTATTTTTTCTGTTCTTTGAATAGATATCTATGGGTTGAATTACTGGATCATATAGTAGATATATTTTTGGGAAATTTTTCTTTAACCATTTTTATGAGCTGGTTCAATTTCTGTTTCCACCAACAGTGTTTGAAGATTTCTTTTTCTTCACATCTATGGCAATATGTTCCTGGATATCTTGTAAAAGGACGTTATTAGAGCTGTGAGGTGATAGATCACTGCCATTTTTTATGTGATTCCCTAAGAATGAGCATTTGAACATCAATTAGTCCTATTTGGTGAAGAATTTATCCGCTTCCCATTTTTGATGGGCTCATTATTTATTTATTTATTTATTTATTTATTTATTTATTTGTTTGTTTATTTATTTTGGAAGTTGTTGAGGGTGGTGAATGAAAAAAAAGTAATAAATGATGGATTTAGTCCCCTGTACAATGTATGGCATCAAATATTTTTTTTTCCTACACAGTTGGATCTCATTTGTTTTTACCAATAGTTCACAGCATAGAAGCTTATTAGTTAAATGTTACCGCTTTCATTTTGATTTGTTTTCCTTGTCAACATATGTTGACAGCTTAAAACTTTGCTGTAGTTGATGCAACGGGGGCATTTGCCATTTTTTCTTCAATGTGTTTTATAATTTAAGACCTTACATTCAGATAATTCATTTTGAATTAATTTTTGTGTATGGTGTCATATAACTTTATTCTTTGATTGTGGCTACTCTGTTTCTGAGAACAGAAAGATACCCATTTGGGAGAGACACCCATTTATCCATTTAAGCTCTTAGCTTGTTTACTGTAAATAGTTATCCTCAAATATGAGGATTTATCACTCAGCTTTCATTTCAGTTCCATTGATTAACTTATATCCTCATAGCTTATTTTACTTACAGTAGTTTTGTACTTGTATTTAAAGTCTGGGACCATGGTGCTTCTTTAAATATTAAGTTCTCAGCAGTTCTTTGGTAACTTAAGGTATTTTATTACTCCATGCAAATTTTAAAAATAAAGATAGTATTTTCTTTTTCCTTGAAGCAAGCCATTGTAATTTTATAGGATTACATTAAATCTGGATAATGCTTTAGTTAGTATGACTATAATAATGCTGCATCTTCCTACATGCTGAAATGACATATTTTTCCATTTACTTTTGTCTTTTATTTTTTTAACAATTTATATTGTAACTTTTTTATTTAATCAACATGAGATACACAGTTACTAAGCTGTTCACTTGAGTTTCTAGAAACAAATAGGGATTGTGAAACTTAATCCAATATTTACTAAATCATCAGAGTATAATTTTATGTTACCTTGAGTAGGGAAATTACTCAATAATAAATTATCTTTGAGAAACTATGTACATATGTTTATAAAAAGGTATAGGTATACTCATATTTGTGTACATGCTAGATATCTATATGCTGAATGATAAAGATCTATTTGACTTTCTTGCAGACTTAAATGAAATAGCAGTGAAATGACATCTAACAACTTAATTGCATATTTATATTTAATTTTACATTTGCATAGTTTAGATAATCTATACTTATCACTATTTTACTATGCCAGAAACATACAGAATTTATGCCTTAAATTATTTTGGGCTTGGAGGAGATAAAAGGAGACTATTATTCCATTAGCGCACCTACACACTTCCTGTTGTAGATAAATCTTATTCATTATTAACACAAACATGAAATGCCTTCCAGGATTTTCAAAATTAAGATAGAAAATTTAAAAGAATATAAATTAAAAAATATAGAACTTCCGTACCAGAGAGCACAACAGAATGAAGCATATGCTTTGAATAAAGGAAACTGGTCACTTACTACCGCCATGTGGTCCTTGACCACTAACAGGAGTGACCACTAAGCACTGAACTGCAAGTAGCAGTCAAGTGCTGCCAGATATGACCCATGGCCCACCTCCCGAACAAATATAACGTCCTCAAAAGAAATCTCTCTCTATGTATAGAAATATTTACCTGACAGCTTCTTTGAGAAAACTAATGCAATCCTTAAATACGTTTATTATTCTTGATTCATAAAACCATAGCTCATATTCTGAATATTGATCAATGCATCAATGAATATATTTAAAATTATTATCATTAAGGGCACTGATTGTCCATATAGCTTTGAAATAAAAGGTTTTTTGTGACATATATCATCTATTGAGGATTATAGTGTTACTCTGTGTAAAATATCTTGCTTGTCAGCATCATTTTATATGTCCAGAAAATAGCTGAAAAGCTAGACTTTTTTAAAGCTATTTTTTTCAAGTTTTATAACTACTCATGTAACAGTTACCTTCCATGAGTAAGTATATCGGTCTATTATTTTAGTGTTTTTTTATTTTAAAGTTTTTTTTTTGTTTTCTACAGTCAACGCCTAGATATTTTTCACTGTTTATGTCATTAAGTTGATTATATGAATCTAGACTTCAGAGTACTGCAGTGTTTAGTCTAAAAATCATTGCACTCTGAAATTTCTGTTCGACGTGATGTCTTGTCAGACCACAGACTTAACTGTAAGTTTGTTACTGCATTGATCTACATTTTCATTGTATCATTCAGTGATTTATATCATTGTGGAGACTGATGAATGTGACTTGTAATGTCAGCACAGTGGAGCCAACAGCTTGTTCTACACATTTAATAGTGAAAATGCTTAATGGATTCTCTGCGTGAGCATGTGATAAGCAAAACTCTTGGTTTGGCACGCTGTAAGTGCTGGGCATCAGTGTTTTTATGGTTTAGATAAATCTTTAGTAAGTGTGTGGAGCCAGATTTTGCTCTAAGAAATTTATTTTAACATTGTATATTTTTCTGATATTTGTGTATATTTATATACATGATCTATGATATAATGCATCATACATAGTAGAATTTAATTTAAAGAAGGTAGGTAAAATTATAGTGAAAAGAAATCTGTAAGTCTTAAGAAAATTGAAACGTCAACAATTTATTTCCTTGTTCAAAACCCAAGGATGCTTGACTGACTGTTCTGTTTTATATTGTCATTTTCCCATATTTTTAAATGGATTCAGGAAGTGATCACTATCTAGAACTTTGTCAGTTACTGTGAAAGGAAAAGTAAATACGCTAAAAGGTTTTTTATTTTATGGTTAATTTTTTTGGGTCAGAATAAATCAAATGATTTTACTTAAATTAACAGGTGAAAATTCAGTATTTTCTTTTCTCTCAAAAATTATTTAGGTTTTGGAGCTTGAGGATAGTACAGTTGGTAGGTAATTTGCTTTCTGTGCAGCTCACCTGCAGTTCAATACCTGGCATCCCTATGGACCTTTGGGATGCCATGAATAATCCCTGAGTGCAGAGCCTGAAGTAAGCCCTGAGAAGTGCCAGTTGCCAACCGTCATAATATAGGTTATTTTTGTATAAGTAAAAGTATCTTGCATACCTAATCATATGAATATGTTCTCTACATAAACTTTTCAACTTTATCATTATTTTGAAGTTATGACAGTTAAAATGAGTAGTTTTCAATAAATAGCCCTATATACAAAAATAATGTGTATTTATATTGTTTTTTATCAATTATTTATTTAGGTAGTATGTCATATTAATATAAAAGAAGACAAATTTTAGGATATAGATCATCTTTTCATAAAATAACTAAATTATTAACTTATTTTGTAATGCCCTTTTATAGTTAATTCTTGACACATTTGTCTTAGAGATTCTCCCTCCTCTCAACCCAAGGTATGTACTTTCCTCTCCCCTATTTGCAACCCCCTCTATAGTTTTTTCCTTTTTAAAGTATAATAGATCTTACTTGGAAGTTCTGAGGGGACTGGGGAGAGACAGATAGAGGAGAGAGAACAGAGAGAGAGAGCACAGAGAGAGAGAGAGAGAGAGAGAGAGAGAGAGCTTGTCTGAGTGGCAATACTGAGTTGTCCAGTGTGGTGTTAACTCAGAATTACACAGTAAAGTATGAAAGTCCACAAGTCCACATCTAAATAGAGATGTAGGTGACACATGCACTCAAGCACCACATGTGTTGGCAGCAAGACATGGGCACAGGCAGCACACGGGCTTAGTCAGTATATGCTCACCCTTACTTTGTCTCGAGTTGACTTCTATAGGGTTTCTTCCAAGCAGCCCAACATAGGCCTTTCTACCTAGTCTGTTCTTAGGATGGTTGTCGGGTGTTATTTTTGGGAGTAGATGATATTCTTGATGGTCTTAGTTGATATTCCTTTCCAGGCTTTGTTCCTGGTCGAACACACTTTCTTGGAGTCCCACACCTTTTTCTATGAATAAAACTAAGTCATTGAAATGTTCACTCTGAAAAAATAATCAGCTATGTGTGTATATGTACACCCATATGTATAAACTATAAGTATATTTCTATTTTAAAAAACACAAATTAACTAAATGAAACTTTCCATTTACAGCATAGTTTTCTTAGAAATTTGTCCAGGTAAGGAGACAATCATAAATAAGATTCTATTTAGTGTACTGTCAGTAAATAGAGTAGTACTTGCATTTGAAAGGGAAGAGATTCTGACTTGAGTTGAGAAAATAGGCAGTAGGTTTAGGATAGGTTTCAAAGGAAGGTAAATATTTTAAGGAAATGTACTCAGTTGGTAGTTGAGAGAGAATATATATGCAGAGAACAGAATACATACAATGACACTAGTGCAGGTGTTGAAAGCGTGGCAAGTTCAGGGAAACTACAGGGAGCTGAGAACAAAAGGGTCTGGAATGTGGGGAAAGGCAGAGAAAAGGCAGATCCACAGTTGTCTTGCTTCTCACACCAAGGACTTTGGACATTCTTAAATGATAATCAGAATAGCTGAGAGGATTACAAGTATTGGTATTTTTGGAACCAATAATCAATGCACTCACAAATACATTATCCCAAATCACAAATGAGAGTCAGGTTCCCAGTGACTGATGAGTCTCTGAAAGGTTTTTAATAGTGAGCACCAAAGGTAAGTTTTTCATTAATGTATCTCTCCTGTATTCTTCTTTCAACCTGGATTTTGTATAATCTTCAATCATTTAGTTGTTATAATGAAAAGTTGATAACTGTAATATGTATAATCATCTTTTGTCTGCAGTTTGTAACAGCACATAAGTAGTAGTAATTTTACCCCTAATATGGCTTTCAGCCATATATTCTGTTCCCAATTTGCACCAAGAAATTGGCCATTTCATCCTCCCAAACTCAGTGGACATACTAGTTGCAGATCTGTGGTTGTATTTTCAGTTCAAAATAAACATGCGTTTGTATGTTTTCCTTTTGACTTGCAGGAAGTTCTCCGTTGTTATTAATTAACCAGGACATACAATGTTTTTCCAGTCAGATATTTGAAGGTAAACATGTCTTATAAACTTACTCTGTAGCTAAAGGTATAAGATAACTAATGGTGAACAAACTAATTTGTTTGTTCACATTTTCCTCTGGGACATTAGTAATTGTGAAACTGTTCATATTTCCCTCTGGGACGTTAGTACTGAATATAAGCTTGAATGTACTTGGGGAGAATTATTGACATAAGTTTAAAATCTGGAACAAAATGAGAATAGGATATATATAAACTTATGAAATACATTTATTTAAAACCCTAAGGATGTTAATCAGCATATTTTGTAAATGAACTTTGACTGGTCGCAACAAGTGGTACATGACTTACTCCAAACTCTGCATTCTGGAATCAATTCTGGAGATCTCTGTAGACTATGGGGGTTCTTGTATAGGGTGTGTGCAAGGCAAGTGCCATACTTGCTGTACTAATGCTCAGGCCCCTATATTTATCTGTTTGACTTAACTTCATACTGCTTTTTAGAGAAGCTATACACTTCTAAATTGATTTAACTTCCAAAAACTTTTTTAGGATCCAAACTATGATCTATTGAAATATATATTTGTGTAGTCAAATAAAATCCAGGAGATAGACAAGCAAATTTATTTTTCTAAGATGTTAACAAATCTATTTTTTTTTTTGCTAAGCACAATAATAAAAACCAAGTGTAACACTGTTTCTAAACTTTGATTTTATTGGGGTCAATTAATTCTAATTTTAGGTAAAATAATGGTTTAATAAAGTCAGTGAATGAATTAGTGGAAATAATGTAATTATGAACTTCACATTTTTGAATTAAATAAGCAGCCAGACCTGCTAGTTCTGATATTTATAAGCACTTGGAAGTTTTTTAAAAAAAATAAATTTTCTGCTAGAAAATAATTTGAATAAAACAAAATATCTCTTAGAGTCAGAGAAATAGTACAGTGTGTAGGTTGCTTGCTTTACATGTGCTGATGTGGATTCAATCTCTGGCATCACATATGTCTTCTGAGTGTTCCCAGGAGTGATGCCTGAGCACAGATCCAAGATGAAACCCTGTTCTCTGCTATGGCCCCCAGTTACAACAAAGCAAAATGAATCTTGAAAATGATCAATGACCTGCGATTAATAATGTTTAGTACACCATTTTTGCTAAAGAATCGCTATCAAATATTCATTGACCAATTATTTCTTTTCCTTAAAAATGAGACAAAATATCTTTTAGAGTTTATACTTTTTTTAAGTTCTTTTACTGATGAACAAATAGTTGATACCATAATTTTTTATAAAACATCTATTCTTTATTGAAATTTTATGAGATGATTTCAGATTTACATGCATCTGTGTGGTACTATAAACATAAAGTGTATTAAACTAGCCTAAAAGTAAATTTTTTAAACTGCATTATGATATAACAAGGTTTTATTGTTTTATCAGCTTTTTCTTCTATGTTTGTGTACATTAGTGAGCTTGTGTATTGTGTGTGTGTATGTATTACATACAGTTTTTATCTCCTGTACAATTGCATTATCTATCACCATGGTGAGTAGAGCCATCAATTCCAATATTACTGATTTTCAACTTAAATCACTAAGTCCCATCATCTGATCAAGCACATCAACAACCCCTGGTTGCCACTAATCTTTCATTTGTTTCTTAAATGTTGCAGCATTAAGCCTAAATACTCTCAGCCAATTTTGACTCTTTGAAATTGGCTACTTTTCCCTCTGTATAAATAAATCCTATAAGAATTTTTTCCAAACCCTTTTCCTCAGTAGCTATGCTGATTATTAGGGTACCATATACTACACTTGACTATGTAGAATGTGGCATTCTTTTGAAAAAAAATTAATCATTGTGATAGGTAGGTAGTGGATATCTTAGTTTTTAATAAGTGGAGTTTTTTTTGTCAGTTTTACTAAGAAAAAAAATTTTACTCCTAATTGTAAACCATAGTAATTGATTCTCCAAGGAGAGTCAAACAATTGTATTCTTGTATTAAAATAGTTCTTACTATGGTATATCTCCACAGTGGATTACTATGCAGTCACAAGGGAAAATGAAGTCATAAAATTTGCTTATAAATGGATGGTCGTAAAAGAGTATCATGCTGACTTCAGTAAGTCAAAAGGAGAGGAACAGAGATCGAATTATTGCACTTATCTGTGAGATATAAAAAAACATAGCTTGATACTAATGTTCAAGGACAGAAGAAACAGGCCAAAAGGATTCGCCTGTGGTTGGAAGCTTGTGTGGGGCATAGGGCAGTAAGCAGATAGAGAAGGGGCCACTATCATAATGATAGTTGGAAATGGTCTCACTGGACAAGAATCAATGCTAAAAATAGATAAAGGATATAGAAATACATCTTAATGATGTAAAAGATATCATCACTTGTATCTCTTGTCTTCCCGTTGTTCTTCGATTTGGTTGAGCTGGCACCACAAACATCTCCATAGTCCTGTCTCCTGTTGTGCTAGTGTAGCCCAAGGGCATCTGCTTGCTCCAGGAACACAAAGGGCCTCACACCATTCCTTCAGGTCGTGGGAATGAGGTCTATAATTGTTACTCGTTTTGCCCTCATGGCAGAGCCTGGCAAGCTACCAGTGTTGTATTTGATATGCCAAAAACCAGTAACCAATAAAGATAATAACAGTTATAAAAAGAGCATGTATATTTCAGATCAAATTGAGCTTTTCCACATCTCTTCACATAGAAGATGGCTATTAAAAGACATTTATTTCATTGCTCATTATGAAGTGAGCTTGTTTCATACTTATGTTGAATTTGCTTGTTTGCCTTTACAGTAACATTCTGGAAATGTTACTGGCGCCCTTCGAGCAAATCGATGAATAACGGGATTCAAGTGATCAAGTGATGTTGAATTTCCCCCCCCTCTTATTTATTTTGTTTGCTTGATCCTCACACTATCACTATGGGAAAGGAATGGCATCTTATAAATGAAAAAATGACTAAATTGTTGCTTAAATATTGTCTAAGATTTCACAGATATGATGGTAGACTGTAAGTAGAATCTATATGTTATCCGCGGTGCTCTGTATAACTGAGAATGTAAATCAGTACAAAGACAATAGGGGAAATCATGAACTCCATGAATCATTTTTAAGATGCATGTTATCCAGATGAACACCCTTTTATAGATAGTTTCATGTTGACATTAAATGCTGCATTTTTATGGTTTAAAATACTACTCTCACATCTCATTTACTTCAGATTCAGCTGATTATTGACTACTACTAATATGAGAGAAACTCACTTTTACCATGCATATACAAGTGCTAATTAGTTTTTAAAACTTTTCTTTTTATTAGACTTTAAAATTTACCTTTCACCACAGTAGATTTGTAGCAGTTTACCTCCAAATTTTAATGATAACTTTCAATGAATATGGAGAATGAGTATTCAAATGTTAGGTTACCTGAAAATATCTTAGATAGTTTAAGGGATTTATATAATTTCAGTTTTATTTGCTGAGCAAAAGATTGTTCTATGTTGTTTTCTTTTCTCTTTGTTAAAATGACATCATTTAAAGGGGCTGGAGTAGTAGTAAACATGTAGGACATTTGCCTTGCACATGGCCAATATGTTTAATCCACGACATCTCATATAATCTCCTGAGCCCCTAATTGATATTCGAAGTAAGCAATTGATATTCAGAAGTAAGACTTGAGGAACACAGAATAAACCACCCAAACAGAAACAGGCATGAAAAAAATAACATTCTGAAGCACATCTATTTAATGTTCCACATACTTTATGCCACACTTATATGTTTCTGTTCTGCAGAGCTGCTCGGTAGATAGCCGATCTCTGTATTATTTTATCATTTTGATTTCCAAGTTATATCATTTGCTTTGACTTCTCCACATTCTTTTTCTTCTCTGAAATCCCTGGTTAGGCATAGGAATAATGTGTTCTTTTGCAGTGAGGGATATCCCAGTGTTGCAGGGGGGCGGTTGCTTAGTGGTTTTAGTTCACATGAAGTCTCTGTTACAGGGTAAAGTCTTATTTGAATACACTCCCTGTTTAAGAATACCAGCATCCCATATGGTTCCCCAGGCCCTGCCAGGAGTGATCCCTGAGTAAAATAGCCAGAAGTAATTCCTAAGCAAGTGTGGAGACTATAAGCCAAAAATGAGGAAAAGAGAGACAGAGAGACAAACAGGGAGAGTGATGGAGCGGGAGCATTTTCCTTTCCTAGAAAAATCACTATTTTACCTTGAAGATGGTGACAAATTTCTTCTGAATAAGTTTTTGGACTTAACATAGTTGCTAAAAAAGTGGTATTGCTATATGTTATGAAGTCTAGATTATTAATTCTTTTTGCTAAGTGTCCACATTGTTTTCCAAAATAGTTAAACCTTAACATTGAGCCACGTAACATTCTCACCAATAGTATATGAAGTCTTCTTTTATCAAACCAATATTGGTTGTTCTTATGATATTTTTCAATATATACCAGTATTACTGGTGTGAAGTAGTATCTCATTTTAATTTGCATTGCCCTGGTTATAGATGATCATAAATATTTTATATACCCAATTTCCATCTTATGTCTTCTTTGAGAAAGTTTGTTTAATCTCTTCATGCATTTTCTGATAGTTTTTTTCTTATCAGGATTTACAAGTGCTTTATCCATCTTGAGTATTCAAAAGGAGCTCCCCTCTCCTTTTGTCAAATGACTACTGGGAAAATATTTTCTTGGCCAGTTGAATTGAAGCATTATACACACCAATTGATAAATTGATACATGGACATGAAGATTGCTGCCTATGTTTTCCCAAGAATAATTTATGGATTGAAGTTTTTAACTCTGTTTTGAATTGACTATTGTTCATAGTGTGAAATAGATGTGTTATATATATATATATATATATATATATATATATATATATATATATATTCACTGTTTTATTGTGATTCACTACTTTTCTGAACATCATTTGTTGAAGAGGCCTTTTTAGTTCCACTTCTGGTTTGGACTCCTTGGAAAATTACTCATTCATATATCTGAGGATATGTCTCTCAATTGTATTCAATTGACCCATCAACCTGATTTATTCTACCACCACATTGTTCTGATTACTATAGCTTCGTAATGTAATTTAAAGATAGGGAAAGTGAAGTCTTCCGTTTTCCTTTTTGTCTTGGATTGCTTTGGCTATTCAGAGTTTTTTTTTGTTGTTGTTGTTGCTCTATAAAATTCAATAGCATTTAGTCTGTGATTTTAAAAAACATGTTTTTAAGGGAAAACATTGAATTTGCATTGCTATTTTTGTAGGATTGTTACTCAACAATTTTAAGTTTGTGTGTGTTTCTATTTTTTTTCTCTATCTTATTTCTTTTAGTAGTACTCTTTTATTAGTACTCTTTTAGTATTTCTTTTGGATACTCCAGTATCCAAAATCTGAAGCAACCAATTATTCAAGAACATATGCCGGAATAAAGAAACTATGGTATATGTACATAGTGGAACACTGCCGGATTATTACACCAATTAAATAATGCAATTTTATGTCATTGGAAGTATCTGGAAAGTATCATACATAGTGAAGTAAGTTAGAAGGAGGTAGACAGAAGTTGACCTCTCTAATCTATGGGATCTAGAGAAAAAGAGTAAGGAAATAAATTGCCAAAGACAACAGAGCTTAACATAATCAGGGAATGAGCTGTTTTGGTTGAGGAAACACTCTCCGATGGAGATGTCGTGTTGGAAATTTGTATTCATGTAACCCTGTCCTTAACAATAAATCGCAGTAACAAAAAAAATGACAAATTGGAGTAATATCCAGAAAGTAGAATACAGAGTTGCTTTACTTTGTTGGTATGTGAAAACAGCACATTTACTAGAAGACGATGTAAGTGGATATAAGAAGATTTTGGTTCCGTGTGTGAGAAGAGGCTCATTTAATATTGGATAAGAAGTATCTAAATGGTTTGGGTCATATCAGTTTTGCATAGGGCTTTCTCTGGTAATGGATAGAGTTGCACTGTTTATTTTGATGCTTAATGCTTGCTTTATTCTTACCTCCGGACCTTTAACCTGAACACATAGAAGGGGATGATTGTTGGTGAAAATGTGTGAAAAAAAAGTATCACAAGTGAAAGATTTTTTTAAGTATTTTATTATACCACCGTGAGATATACAAATAAAAAGATATACAATTAAAAGTTCATGTTTGGGTTTTGGTCATACAGTGTTTCAGCACCCGTCCCTCCACCAGTGCCCATCTCCCACCACCAACATCCCCGGTTCCCTCCCCCCTCCCCCAGCCCTGCTCCATGGCAGGTTCTTTATTTCTTTCCCTCTCTCATCTTTCTCTTTTCCTTCCCCTCCAGACTGGATACAGAACATACATAAAGTTCAGTATCCTTTTGCCTCTATTTAATGCTCAGTTCTAGGTTGGCATTAGTACCCCCGACTATTAGCACCCTGTTCCATTTTCTGTCTACCTAAACCTGACTCCCACACGGATAACTCCACCTGGACAGACCCCTGATATATGTTCACAAGTGAAAGATTTACAGTTATTGGATATGTACTAATAATTACCTGAGGAACTGGTGCCATCCTTAATGAAACTGTGCTAGTGTAGTATGAAATATTAGTAGAATCATGTTTCTAAATACAGAAAATATATTTCTATTCATTAACTTATACTAAATTAGAATGAATCTATTAAATTTGAAAAAATATAAACAGTGGTTCTGTTTAATATCTATAAGTAGTCACATAATTAACAGAGTTTTCAATGATATCATTCAGAACAGTGGAAAAATTGTATTCTCCAGCTTAGAATCTTGGGAAACTTATCTTAAGGAAGCATCAGAGTGATAATATAGGGTTTGTAATTTTTTTTTTTTTTTTGCTTTTTGGGTCACACCTGGCAATGCTCAGGGGTTACTCCTGGTTCTGAACTCAGGAATTACTCCTGGCGGTGCTCGGGGGACCATATGGGATGCCCGGGTTCGAACCCAGGCCAGCACAGGCCAGCTACGTGCAAGAAAAACGCCCTACCACTGGGCTATTGCTCTGGCCCCGGTAATATAGGTGTTTGTGACACATTGCTAATGGAATATGTGTTCATAACAGTTTTTTCCAAGTCACCTCTGCTCTTTCTATACTGCTACTGTACTAAAGTTTGATGAGATAAATATGGAGGAAATATATAGTCTGCAATCATTTCACAAATTTCTGTTCTTGAATTTATGGCACATTTAACAAATGGCTGGTGATTTATTAAATTTTTTCATTGAAAGCTAGTAGCAAATTGTACATAAAATCTAGTCTATTAAAAATAGATTCCCTGTAGTAGGGAGTAAAGAGTACAGTGGGTAGTGTGCTTGCTATGCATTTGGTCCACCAAGTTCGATCCCCAGCATGCAATATGAATCCTTGTCCTCTGACAGGTGTGATCACTGAGCAAAGAACCTGGAGTAAGCCCTGATTACCAACTGGGTGTGACCCAAAACAAACAAACAAAAACAGGAACAAATAATCTCGTAGTTTATTGACATATGCAAACCAATATTGATATATGCTGACTAAAAATGCAATATGAATGTAGAAAGTGTAAGGGAAATGTTTCCTTTGGATAAATGCTTCTGATTAAGCATTTCTTCCTGACCGATGGTTTTACAAAACTTTCTGTACACACAAAATAATTTGTACATAGGAAGAAATGAATTATACAATAATTCAATCAAAACCTTCAAGCTTATTGGTCGAGTGTGGCAAGGCGTGAGCCTCAGGCAACCATAAGCTAACATACAATCACACAAAGCAGTGTAGAGAAGAAAAAAATGGAAGACCTCGAAGAGAGAAGAGCAGCAATACTGGCTGATGCAGCAGAAGCTGGAAAAAGCATTCGCACCGCCCGCCTATCCTTCGCCAATCATAAGACCAAGATAATTACACTCTGATGTCCTGATGGATCTCTCACATCTTCCAGAAAGGCAATGGAGAAGATTATCACTGACTTCTACTCGGATCTCTTTGGTAGCCACGTCCACCTGACCACATACCAAATTCCACAGGATGGATATGTCATTCCCAATGTTCTCCCCCTCTGAAATCTGACATGCTATTTTGTCGGTAAAGAAGTGAACAGCACCCTGCCCAGACAAAAGTCAGACAAAACACCTGGAAGAATCTGCCATCTGTACTCATCAATACACTGGCTGGGCTCTTCACATGCTACCTATCTGAATGGAAGGTGCCCTTCGAATGGAAAACCAGATTGGAGCTGGATCTTCCACTCTCAGCATCTGCTTCACTACTTTCCTAGACAGTAAGGAAATGAAGATCTTTGTACTCAATCCAGGTAGTGCCCAGAGATCTTTGATACAAGGATCAAATCTAGTCATTGTACCTGTTAAGCATGGGCTATACAACTTGTGTTATCACTTTTTGTCCTAAAAATGGGGTTTTATAGATGTCAGAACTTCAATATTTGTGCTATTATGGATTTTTTGTATCATGATTAGCATTTATATTTACCTCTTGGCATTTTATATCTTTGCCTAGATAATGCTTATTTTCTATATTGTGAGTTATATGTATCTGTTTCAGCATAACAGTTCCTAACACAGTGATAACAGTCAATATTTGTTGAAATAGTCCAAAGTTTTTTATAAGATATTTTAAAAGTCTCCTTCCTTCCTTCCTTCCTTCCTTCCTTCCTTCCTTCCTTCCTTCCTTCCTTCCTTCCTTCCTTCCTTCCTTCCTTCCTTCCTTCCTTCCTTCCTTTCCTTCCTTCCTTCCTTCCTTCCTTCCTTCCTTCCTTCCTTCCTTCCTTCCCTCCCTCCTTCCTTCCTTCCTTCCCTTCCTTCCTCACTCCTTCCCTCCCTATTACCCTTTCTCCCTCACCTTACCCCACTCCCATATCATGACCTCAATTATTTCCTGTATTATATCCTCCCTGTTAATATTTTACAATATCAATTTTTCTCATACAATTTAAATTTTGTGTACTAAAATATTTTTTTGAATTTCTAATCAGATCATTGAGGCATGAAACAATAAAGCAAATAGCTGAAGATGTTAGTGGAGGAATGCAATATATTATCAGTCAGAGATTTCTAACTTGATTTGTTTTAGAGCCCCCTTTTCAAAAGTAAAAAAAAACCACTCAGTTTCCTACTCAAGACACTAATCTTTCATTAAACCAACAGCTTCACCTTGAACTGCAGTTGAGGCATGTTTTCTCCCATCCCTGGACTGTTCCAGTGTTCAATAGGTGGTATCCTCCACTTTGAAAGTTGTCGCAATGATTCCTAGGACACTGATGAATAAAAACAGATTTTGCTCTGCTTTTCCTATTGGGATGCATTTTTATAGAATCACTTTAAAAGGTTTACTGTTATGTTCTTTCTGATGTTTATGAACTGATGGTAACCAATAAAATGTTTCAGTAAAGCCACAAAGGTGGTGAATGTTTCAGGTTCCATCTGATCAGCCTGAGTAACTTAAAATTGAATCATAATTATAGTGCTTTAAAATTTACACTGATGTATTTATTTTTTTCAGACTTATTTATGAACAAAACACATTAATCTTTATAAATACTCTGTACTAATATGCTATAGACATTTTATTGCTGTTTATAATGATGTACCAATATCTATTTCGACCAGATCGGGCACATTCCAGGGCCGCAGCTATTTTGAGAAGTACTGCTCTAACATGAATTTGAATCTACAATTTCATAGACACTGCTAAAGAGTCATACATATATTAGGACATATAATGCAGAAGATATTTTAGCTTAGGATTTATATTCACTTGGGGATTGATGAGGTTTTCTTTCAATGAGAGACATAAAAATTAATGTAACTAATGATTGCGTTCAAGAAACATTTCTTGCACATCAGCTATGATGTGTTATTTTGCTAGGCATCACTGCTAAGAGAGTGCCTGAAATAGACTTTCAAAGACAGCTTAGTATTTGACAGTTGCTATTTTGGCTAATTATATAGCCAACTATTACATTAAAAAAATACTGGGTAGGGGCTTCAAAAATGTTTTCAGGAGGTCTGGGACCCCTCCCATCAGTTGTAGGTCGCACGGTCTGCAGTTCAATGGAAGGACGTTTGGGTGAATTACCTTAAATGTTCCTGTCAGTGCTCTGGGAAATCTTCTGTTACTGGGGATTTACCTGGGTTGTCTGCCTGCAAGATTTATGACATACCTCTGTCCTTTCTCTCGTGCCCTGCTAATTAGTAAGTTTAATACTGTTTGTTACACATTAGTTCCACTGTAGTAGCAGTTAGTCAGTTTAAAATATTTTTTTGCATATTTTATAGCGTCAGTTTTTTATTGATGAAACAAGATTTTCACAATTTCACATTGCGTGAAAGTAATAGGAATATAGGTCCTTTTTGTTTGTAGATGGCTACTATTCATAATGATATTAAAACAAAAGTAAATGATTGAGGTTATTTCTTTTCTTGGTTTCTTATATTTTAAGAATCTCTGGAAAAGTATAAATGCACATCCAAAGATATTAAGTATTCTGTTTGTTGCAAACAAATGAAAATAACTATTTTCATTTAAACAGTTCTTCCCAGAATATTTATGACACAGTTATTCTAAGAACTTGGGGCCCAAAGACAAGTAATCTACTCTTTCTTTTTTGTTTCCATCTTCTTTATATCCACAAGTATTAAATTGGATGGCAAAGAGGGGGAAAATTGTGGAAAATATTAAGTGCCAGTAAAAAATTAAGAAAATGTAATGTCTTTGGTGCTTTGTCCTAGAGAATGTGTTCATAAATCCATTTAAAGAAAAAACTGCATATGTATTAGGTATTATAATCTCCATTTCAGTGAATTACATTTGTAATCCTTCATTATATATTGAAGGGCATAGTGTAGCTTTTCTTTCTAGCATTTAGGTCAGCAGAAATATTTGAGCAATATAAATGAAGGAAAAATATTAAATGTTCTGGAGATATTAGTTTGAGTGTTAATTTAGAAGTATGTTATACATTTTCTTTCTTTCTTTCTTTCTTTCTTTCTTTCTTTTTCTTTCTTTCTTTCTTTCTTTCTTTCTTTCTTTCTTCTTCTCTTCTTCCTTTCTATCTTTCTTTCTTCTTCTTCTTTCTTTCTTCTTTCTTTCTTTCTTTCTTTCTTTCTTTCCTTTCTTTCTTTCTTTCTTTCTTTCTTTCTTTCTTCTTCTGTCTCTTTCTTCTTTCTTTTTTTCTTTCTTTCTTTCTTTCTTTCTTTCTTTCTTTCTTTCTTTCTTTCTTTCTTTCTTTCTTTCTTTCTTTCTTTCTTTTCTTTCTTTCTGTCTTTCTGTCTGTCTGTCTGTCTCTTTCTCTTTCCCCCTTCCCTTTCCCCCTCCTCCCTCCCCCCCTTTCTTCTTCTTCTCCTTTCCCTTCTTTCTCCTTCCTTCCTTCCTTCCTTCCTCCCTTCCTTCCTTCCTTCCTTCCCTTCCTTCCTTCCTTCCTTCCTTCCTTCCCTTCCTTCCTTCCTTCCTCCTTCCTTCCTTCCTTTCCTTCCTTCCTTCCTTCCTTCCCTTCCTTCCTTCCTTCCTTCCTTCCTTCCTTCCTTCCTTCCTTCCTTCCTTCCTTCCTTCCTTCCTTCCTTTCCTTTCCTGGGTCCAAAGACATCCAGAGTCTGGCCTGAAATTTTCTATATATTTTTTAATTGAGCCACCACACCAGAAACAAAGTTAAATGCAATTGGTTTATAAAATATATCCTAACATAATTAAATGGGTTTAGACAATCTAGCAATATATTTGAAATGTTATTAAATGAAGTCTCTGTCCTGCTAAACTTTAATGCAAGAATCCTTTATAAACTTCCCGACAATGACCATATTTTTAGCAGTATGACTACATTTTAAATGTGTTTTAAGTGAAAATTCCTGAGATGTTACACTATATCTTACAGATGGATTAGTAATATAAGATACTGCATTAACAGCTTTTTCTCATTTAAAGTAACAAATTTCTCTTTCTAGTCATTTCAATAGGTCATTTCATTACTAAAGAGGAAAATCACTTAATCTTTCTGCATGTCTACATTCTTATTAGCAAATGGAGATATTTCTTTTATCTCAGGGTAGATAGCAAAGTAGAGACAAGAACATGGGTTTTATAGTAAGATAGACCTAGGTTTAATTTATGAAAAAGCATAATTGATTGAACTCTTCTGTTTACTTTTTTCTGCTTTTTATGATTATTCTCCTGTGAACTTCTCAGTTCTAGATTTCTAGGTTTTCAAAGATAATAGTTGTGAGAAGGTGAGAATAATATTTTAAATTGGACACACAGAGGTAAATTTCAAGGCACTGCCTAGAACAATACATAAAACACAATGATTGTGGCATAATTCTTATCCATTATTATGCCTTGCACTAGTACACAAGTTCCATGGGGACCTGCATATTTTATGTAATGCTATTCCTTCCAGATGTCCTTGAAAGTAACAAATAAACATATATGTATAGTATTATAATCTCACATTTCATTGAATTATATATATATATATATACATATATACATAGATATATACCCAAACATAGGTATTTTTTCAAATTTTGGTCAAAGGGTGCATAAATTTTGGTTAAAAGGGGTGCATAAGTATTTCCCCCCTAGGGTGATAGGTGACTGGAGAGCTAATTTTTGAGACTGTTATATATACCATTTGTACAATGCAAAAATAAGGAAAATATTGGATGTAGTTTTGCATTAAATTTATTGGGGCTATGTAAGAGAACTATATGTACATCAGTAAAATTAACTTTGGAGCACTGATCCTTATTTCTAATAAAAATGTTTAAAATTATGTTCACAAAATAGTTGAAGGTAGAATGAAATCTGAGTAACTGTATTCTTAGTGGTATCATTTCTTAGTCCTTTTCATGCCTCCAATGTAAATTTTTGAGTAATAGCTACTTAATATTTATCTAAGTGTACGAGACCTACAAATATTATGTATGCCACTCTGCTTAGATCCTTGCAACCTCTCAGCCATTCTTTATCCAGGGTGATCTTTGCTTCACATTCTTTCTGAACAATTTGCAATTTCTTATAAAAGCTGCTTATTATTAAGAGGACGTGGAGACTGTGGTTTGAGAGTTAAATAAAATTTATAGCTCTTCTGCCCAGGTATTTAGATTGGCCCATTTCCAGTCATTTCTGGTTCTCATTCTGATAGTTCATGTTATCAGAGAAATTAATAGCTATCTAACTTTTAATTAAATAAAAATGAAATATCTTCCCTCTGTACAATATATAAAAGAAAGCAGTGGTCTTTGTCTTCTAATAAATATTGTCCTTCCCAATTAGATAAGGACTTGTAGATCTCTCCATGTTGTTGAAAATGATCTTTCTTTGTAGCTTAATAGTATTCCTTTTGTATACATATGTACACCAGACACACTATACATTATATAATATATATTTTTTTATATATATTTTATATTTATATATATATATTTATGTATAGAAAGAAGAGATACTATGTCTATAAAATATATATATATAATATAGCATATGAAATATAATACCTTATCTCTATATGATGTATATATTTAATATACACACCATATACTCTATTTGGCAGTAAATAGTTGAATCTAGATTTTGAATAGTATAATGACTTGATAGATATGGATATTAATGTATGTTGTCTGATTAATGTTTTATGTTAGAAACAAAAGAACCAGGTCTGGAGCGATAGCACATGTTGAGAGCACTTACCTTGCATGCGGCTGAACCGGGTTTGTTCTCTGGCATCCTCTGTGGTGCCTTGAGCACTGCCAGGACAATTCCTGAGTGCTGAGCCGGGAGTAAGGTCTCAGCCTTGCTAGGTGTGACCCAATAAGGAAAGAAAAAAGAGAACAAAAGAAATAAAACACACATGTCTGTGTTAATGGTAACCAGAAGGGGAAAGTTGGTAGATAGAGAAGACAGGTAAAAAAGACAAAGGATAGATACATATTGACTTTTAGTGATTTATATCCTGAGTCTTATGTGTTTGTAGTATTCATTTTGTGATTCTTTAATTTAAAAGAGAACATAAAAATTCATTCCCAAGGGTCTGAAGCTATAGTACAGCCGTGGAGGTCATTTGCCTTGCACATTGCTGAACCAAGTTCCATCGCTATCACTATCAGTATCTCCCCGTTAATCATCTATTTGCTAGGCGGGCACCAGTAATATCTCCATATGTCCTGTCTCATGGTAGTAGAACCTAAAGGCATCCATTTGCTCCAGGAGCATAAAGAGCCTCAAACCATTATATTAGGTCACGGAAATGACCTAATATAAATATTACTGGTATTTGGCATATCAAATTCTACACAAGCAGCTTGCCAGGCTTGCCACGCTGGTGGCATACTGTTGTAGTCACCTCTGAATAAAGCATTTATTGATGAACTGCGTGGCTGCTAGCAGCCGCGCGAGCCAGGCTGTGATAGTCTGGTCTGCTGGGTGGAGTTGTGACGAGAGGGAAGTCCGGATGTGGAAAATGGCGTGCCCCATAGAGTAGGGGAGGGTGGGTCTGGCTTGTTGTGAGGCTCTGCTGGGGTGGCAGGCCAGAGCTAGAACCCGCCATGCCTCCCGGGCACCTCGTGAGCGGCTGGGCACAGGGAGAGCAAGGAGCAGCTCTGCCCCATGTCTGAGAGTCTCTGGTTCAGCATACCTGGGCGGATTGAAATTTTTTTTTCAAACCAAGTTCCATCCAGGCACTAAATATGGTCTTTCAAGCGCAGCCAGGAGTAATTCCTGAGAACAGAACCAGGAGTAGTCCCTGAGAATCACTGGGTCGTTTTTAAAAATGAAAAAAAAATAATTCCCTCAGTTGGTTTCTACAAAAATTCTTCTGAGGCTCACCATATTGGTCATGGTTACCATAAAATCATCTGTTCTATCCTGAAGCCCTGAACTTTGAAGTTTCTTTGCCTAGAAGTACATATACTATTATTGGCATAATTATTTGCATTTACCAAGTACCATGGTATAAACTTTGTTCATGAAATTTTAAAAGTAACATGCTTATATATTTGCTATTTAAGGAAAATATTGAATTTCTAAGAATTTTTTTATTATTGTCTTAAACAAAACATCAAAGGTTTAAATAGCTTGCATGTCATAATGTAAATTAAGTACATTTGACTTTATTTAAGTATTTGATTTAATGGGAAATTTTAAAAAATATGTTTTATCATTTCTAGATCCAGATATTAAATTTTGTTGATTCCAGTCTGTTGTTGACTACTGTCTGAGGGAAATTGTTTTTAGTTTTCTTTTTTTTTTGGGCAAACTTGTCAGTGCTCAAGGGTTACTGTAAGTTTCCACGCAGGTATTACTCTTGGCAGTGCTCAGGGTAACATATGGGATGCCCAGGATTGAGCCGTCATCAGCTGCATGCAATCAAGCACCCTACCGTCTATACTATTGCTCCAACGAGGAAAATAGCTCTACCTCCCTTAATCTTCCATTTATCCTTTGAGTTCTAATTCTTTAAAATTATTTTCTATACAGTTTTGGACATCTTATCAAGGGCGGCTTTAAGATAAATAGAGCATAGTTGAATAATTTTGCCTGTGTGCTCATCTCAACATGCTTTTGAGCAAAACCTTTTTTAAATTTTGCCTGTGTGCTCATCTCAACATGCTTTTGAGCAAAACCAATTTTTAAATTGCATTATTTAAAAACTACTCTTAGAAACAAGGATTGGTGCACTGTTGTAAGCCTGATTCAGATGCTTGGGGGAGAAGGCAGTTAGGGTAGCGAAGGGACCGCTATGGCAAAGATAGTTGTAAATGATCACTTTGGTGCAGCTATTAGGAAATATGAAGCTATGAATTTTCCCTATCAATGGATGGACATGGAGAGTATCATGCTGGGTGAAAGTAGCTAGAAGGAAAAGGACAGATATAGAATGACTGCATTTATTTGTGGATATTATATATATAATATGATAGCAATATCCAAGGCCTGGCAGAACATGGATCAGGAGGTCTTGTCAATAGGTGGAATTAACCACAAGTGTGTGGGAGTCAAATGTTAGCTAAAACAGTGAAGGGAGCATTGTGCTAATAATTGTTGGAAATGATAATGCCAGCCTAGAGCTGAGCACTGAATATAGGCAAAGGGATATACATGATAA